>JZKD02S0420648.1:139369-169920 GCA_000966675.3 Picea glauca | reverse complement strand
ATCATCATCATATATATATAAAGGAATTGAAACTAAAAAAATATTATTGTGTCGAAAGGCCCTCTACATCCCAATGTGAAGGAGATGTGTAATTCCTTCCATACTCAACATAGAGTTGGAACATGGCATTTCAAAAGAAACATTAATAAAAAAAAATGCATTTCAATGTCACTCATAAATAAAATATTTTAATGTCCATATTAAGTAAAACAATTTAATATCAACTTTATCTATGTCTCTATATAAAGTAATTGAAAGTTAAAAACATATTATTTTGTCCATGGGTTCTTTCTAGATGAGAGTGTGAAGGAGATGTGTAACTCCTTCCTTTCTTAGCATGGAGTTGACAAATAACATTTGAAATTAAGAAAAATCTTTTTTCTTCAAAATACACTTTCAATAAGCTCTCCCAATTACCACATCGAACCCATAATGTATTAATTTCAAGGTAATCAATACTTAGATTCTTGTTGCTCTCCATATCATTGATGTCCTTAGTATCCCTTTCACATAAAGCTTTAGTAATCTAGTTTTTTTAAGTCTCTCTTCCACCACTCCCTTATAGACATAGAGTTTTCCATATAAAGGTGAATATTCTTATTTTTCCTACTGATAATAAAAAAAAATCAATGCACACCATAAATAAAATATTTGGATGTCCATCTAAATTGAAATAATTTTATAACAATTATATCGATCTATCATTCTACTATCTATCTATATAAAGTAATTGAAAATAAAAAAATAGTGTTATATGAAGAAGCATTTTCTAGAGCTTTCTAGAGCTAAGTACGAGTAATATGTGTAATTCTTTCCAAGACAATCATGGATTTGACATGTATACTTTTTACATATGTGTAATTCCTTCCATGTATTAACATGGAGACACATGAGATTTAAAAATATATATATAACAAAAAAATGTTTCAATATCAACCATCAATAAAATATTTCAATGTTCACATCAAATAAAATAATTTTATATATAGCTATAATATTGTAACTAAAAGCAAAACAATTATTTTTTATTCATTATGGACCATCCATTAGTTTTCCTTTAACTACAAATATTTTTATGTTGTCCTGTCTTGTACATATGATTAATAAAATAATTATTTTTTCATAAAATTTAAATTATTTTTATAACATATGCCAATGGCTAACCAATTTGAAGTCTTATTGCCGATCTCTAAGAGAATGTGATTTTTTCAATCTTAAGTTATACCTAGTTTTGAGTTTTAATCGTGGAAATGAAACAAAATGAAATTATTTTTCCAATCTTAGATAACCTAAGTTTGGAGTTTTATTCAACGATGCAATTTTTTTCTAATATTAGATAACCTAAGTTTGGAGTTTTAATCTTAGATAACTACAACATATATTCATTGAGGTCATTAAATTCATGTCAGTGGAATAAATACATGTGATGCCAGATATTGGATGTGAAGTGCAACGTTGTGACCTATTTATTTTTTATCTATCTTGTAACAAACTTTGTAATATAATTTATAGTTGTACTAGTTGTAGACTATTCATTGAGCCTGGGGACATTGTTATTACATCTTGGATCTTGGATGGTTGGTTGCTTGGCTGAGAACCACTATTTACTCATCTTAGGGACATTGCATGGTTGTGCTCTACATCAAGAAAAATATCGAAGCAATCTCATTCAAAGAAAGATGATAGAGAACATGGTACTGAATAAGCGAGGAAGTAAGTTGGTAAAATATTACAAAGGCAATGAATATCTAGGGTGTAAGCTAGTGAGAGTTTGCAATCACTATTGCAGGTTCCATATGTTATTCAAATATTAAATATTCTAAAGTATGTTTTCTCCTCGATATGTCCACAATTCTAATCTCACAACATTATTTGTTCTTCATAAATTCAATGAGCATGATTGAAATCAATTGTGTATTGTGGTTTCAAAAGATTTGAATTTACCATGATGGATTTTAATAGAATTGGGTAAGTGTGTACCTTACTACACAATATATACTTTTGAAAACCTAAATGTTGATTCATTAACAAGGTTGGGAAATGAATTCTAAAATTGCATCTAAGGGCGATAATCATTTCCTTTTTATACATATATTATCTGTATATACACATTAAATGATGACATGCATGCACATAATTAAAATATTTCTAGGTTTTGTTAGAGTGCATTTATGACACACAAAATGTCACAGAGCTAGAAAATGGAAGATCAATATCCCTTCATTGTCATTCAAAAATTCATGAAATTGGCTAGCTTCTTCATGTGACAAGGCCACCACTCCCTCGTCTCATTTCTGAACAGTTTCAATAAATCAATGTAGTTCATCACCTTATGTCCATCCTATAGCCTTATGTTCACTATAATTCTCAGTAGTTATTTCAAAGTGTTTTCATAATAGAATGGGAACAAATTTTAGGTAGGAAATTTTCAATGATACATATGACATTACATACAAGATGACAGGGTTTAAGAAATTGTATTCTTGTAAAGGTAAGTTCATACCTTGCTACACGATAGAGACTTTTACAGAGCCACACATTGTTTCATTAACAAGGTCATGCCTGTAAGGGAAATATTTAGTTCCTTTTTATCCTTATTATGGCGAAGGAATATTTAAGGGAATTTTTCTCTCACCCCTTCGTCCTCTATCAGAAGCCAATTGGAACTTGCCATGTGTTGATTGCAATAGACCAATCTTCTCTCCACATGTTTTATCCTTCACCGACTCAAAAATCCTACTTCACCAAAAGAGGGGTAAGTTATTGAAGCATATTTGGATTACTATGCTATGCAACGTCAACTGGAAGAAGTCATGGATTTCTCTCATTCATACTATTCATCTCAATTGCATATTAAAGAGAAAATGATAGCATCTAAATATCAATTGTATCTTGAACAGGAACCGACGGTATCCAAATCTACAGATTTTCTCTTTCTTACAAATTAAAATCCAATCAATTCCATTACTCTACTAAGAAATGATGATATCACCAAGGTGCATATTCATTCTTCATGGCCATTCAATTATGTGTACGAACGTTAGTTTGATTTTGAATGTTTGAAATTTCAATTTTGTGGGTGTTGTTTCATCTTGTTTTACCCTCAAGATTCATTTGGTAAACTCTTGGGAACAAAAAACAAAAACATATCGATTCCCTCACCCAAAAGGGAAAGAAGGGAAGGGAAAGAAGTGAATATGCCCCTCTTGTGAAAGAATAGTGTAATATATGTTTAGAATCCAAATACCCATCTATGTTTTTCGATGGCATGGTTTATTTAGACAAATTTTGTTTTAGATCCTACATATCCAAGGAAAAATACAATAAAAAATGGTGATCATTCATTGGCCTGAGCCCAATTGCAGTGAGTACTTGACTCCTCAACAATATGAATTGATCCTTCCCAAATAAAACCTAGAGGAATTGTTAGGGACCTAACCTCCCTAACCCCTCATGTAGGTAGAATAATATAATTATATGTAATAAAGGCCAATATTAATAAGGTCTAGCAATAAGGAATAATAAGTCAAATGTAATAAGACTTAATAGAAGCTTATGTTTCTATAAGGATCTTCCTCTAGATTGTTATTTTGGATAGACAAATTTAGTATAAATAGAAGTAGAGGGTATGAGAAATCTAGTCTTGGATATTATTGTAATAGAGATCTTATCTGCTAGAGCTTGTCGCCTTGAAGAGGCAAGTGAACATTGCTCTTAGTAATCAAAGTGCTCTTTCTGGTGTTATTTTGGTATTATTCTTTTATTATTGTGGTATTTTTTTGGTTATATCATTGTTTCATTACCATTTATAGATAACTATTTATGTTTTTCATATTATTTTATATCTAGAATATTACAAGTGGTATCAGAGCACCTTCATCGGCAGAATATTATGGGTTAAATTTTTTTTTCAAGGTAGAGACGTATTCCAACATCTTAAATCTACAAATATATGTCATTACGCGCATAAACCCATGGTCAGGGATTCATGCATCCAGGAAATACAAGTGGTACTCAAGTGCACATCTGTTGGCCACCCTTGTAACCCCTGTTGGTACCCCTTCAAGTGGTACTGCATCAGAAAAAACCTGTATAGGGATCGGCCTAGATATCCTAAATCCCTCCATAGATAAATCGATCAACCGCCTCACTGCTATAGTTCCACCAAGAACAACACTCAGGAAGATAATCTCTAGTACATGGGTAGTCGCCTAGTACGAGTAAGGGCTTGGTCTAGCCTCCTTAGTTGGTTCCCAGAGATATTGGGCTGAGTAATATTGCTGGACCCCACAGGTATACCAGAGAGATATAGCACAGGGAAAACCCTTGTCTGTAGAAACCATGAATACCCTAACCCTTAGGACGGAAACAAAAACAGAATAGACAAGATGTATTGCCATGCAACTGTATCTCCTGCATTCGGGTTGCAAAATTACTACACATTCCTTCTTGTTAAGCATTTGGGAATTTCATCAGGCTGAAGTATAACTCTGTAGAAGTAGAAAAAAAAAATATTATAGTGGTCCCGTGAGAACACTTAATTGGGATTTGTCCCACTAGGTTCTTATCTTTGCCTTGATTCCAATGATACCTATCATTTTTATCACAATTTTTTTTGTGGACCCGACCCATATCTGACACCTTTATTTGGAACCTATCCTTTTGGATTCCCTCTTTTTTCATAATTGTAGTGATGCCTATCATTTGACACCCTTTTTTTGTGGTCCCACCCACCCCTCCAAACCCCTTTTGTTCCCCTATACCATTTGCCTACTCTTTTTTCCAAGTGACTACCACACAATCCCAAGATCTCAATGCCTTGATTATCAATAACCACCAGAACAAGGATGCCATCAAGTATCTTAATACCAACATTAGATCCATAAATTCCACTATTGAGGTCCTCGAGGACCATTGTTCATACATCAAAGAACTTTGGGAACAATGTTCCCAGATCAAATACCTCAAGCAATAATATTTCTACATCAAAGGCCTCAAATACTACTTCCTAGGACATTCCCAGAACCCTTCCTCTTCTGAACAACCATTTTGTTAGGATGATCATGACTCTTTCCATTACCAAGTCCATCATACTACCCACTTTTCCCTAGACCTTCACCCTCCTAGAATTGAGGTGAACAAATTTGATGGATCAAATCCTACAGGATGGGCCACCGAAATGGAACATTATTTCTCTTTGTATGGAATTACTGAAGATTTATCCAAGCTTCATTATGGTGTCCTACATTTGGATCTGGAATGAGGGAAATGGTGGAAATGAAAAAAAAAAAAGGCATGTCAAGGGTATCTTGCTTAGACACAATTTTTGGCTGAACTTTATGACTACTTTGACTCTGAAACCCACCATTTAGGTCGTTTGACAAAGTTAAAGTAGTTTGGGATAGTGGAAGACTTTATTTTCGTATTTGAGCACTTGGATTTTAGAATGGAGGGCATGCCATATGCTTTCTTTAGGGAATTCTTTATTACTGGCCTCAAAGATGAAGTTTGTGCCCATGTTCTCATGGCCCTCCCCCATAATTGGTTGGAAGCTACTCAACGAGCAAAGGAATCCCAACATATTGTGTCCTCCTAGACCCACAAACACTCGTTTCCTCTCCTCCCTAAACCCACCCATTTCCCCCCTTTTGCAACTCCTCTGAAGATCAAGAAATTAACCAGGGCTGAAATGGTTGAATGTCAACTCAAGGATCTTTGTTATAATTGTGATGAAAAATATTTTCCTAGGCATAAGTGTAAGGAAAAAAATATTTTTATGGATGTGACTCAGGATATTTCTAAATAAGATGTTGGTATTCCCACTGTGGAGGAACTACCCCCTCCATATGACCTCACCCCACCCTCTAACCCACCCGAAGTTGAATCGATGATTTCACTTAATGTCGTCACTAGCCTCTCTACTCCCCAAAATCTCAAATTAATCGGTTACATAAAAAATAGGAAAGTTATCATCCTTGTGGATAGTAGAGACACCCATAAATTTATCCATCATCGCATTTCCCAATAAGTCAATTGTTACATTCGTGCAGTCAATAATTTTCAAATCATGATTGCCAATGGTGGTTCCATGGAATGAGGGGGATGATGTGAAAATGTGTGACTCCAAATTGGTTAGTATCACCTGAGATCCCATATGTTTTCTATAGACATGGGTGGTTGTGACATTTTTCTTAGTGTTGAATGGTTATGAACTCTCGGCCCCATTCTCATGGATTTTAAGGAATTAACCATGCAATTTCCAAGGCATCACAACAAGTTCCCCTAAGTTCGTCAGTTCCTATCCCATGAAAAATCTCCTAAAAAATGGTCATTCGGGAATTCTAGCCCAACTCGACTCCATTCATGTTGTTGAGATGCCTTCTGTGCATCCGGACATCCAATCTATCCTCTCTCCCCACCAAGTGGTTTTTACCACCCCCAAATAACTTCCCTCTTCCCGTAGATTCCATGATCATTCCATCCCTCTCATACCTGACACTCTTCCTCCAAATGTTCATCCTTATCATCATCCCTTTCCCAGAAGAATGAAATTGAGAAAAAATTTCATGAATTATTGGAAGTTGGTGTTATTCGTCTTACTACTAGCCCCTATTCTTCCCCTGTGGTCACGGTACTCAAGAAATAAGGTACTTGGCGCATGTGTCTTGATTTCCACGCCCTCAATAAACTCACAATCAAAGACAAATTCCCCATTCCTATCATTGATGACCTCTTGGATGAATTGATTGGTGCTCACTACTTCACCAAATTGGATCTACGTTATGGATACCACCATATCCATATGAAAGATGAAGACATTCCCAAGATGACATTTCACACTCATGGGGGTCATTATGAATTCTTGGTAATGCCCTTTCAATTGTGTAATGCTCCTTCCATTTTCCAAAATCTTATTGTTGCGCCTCTTTCATCACCTTAGTGAGCAAAATAGAGGTGCTTGCAAGCTTAGTTGGGTTTTCCAAGCAGGACAACTATAAGGAAAAGGGTTAGAGAAAGAAATATAAAAGAACAACTAAGAATTAAACTAAGAAATAAAATAACAAATAAACTAATGATCATAGGGACATAAGAACAAAAGAAACAATACGACCCATGTCACCAATGGTAAGGTTGATATCAGTGAAAGAAAACACCAAGAAGAAAAAAGAATACGAATCCCTTCTTCCTCCAAGGGAGGGCTCTTGGACCCCCACAAATAAGCTCTTCTTACAACTTTGAATGAAAATGGTGAAATAATTTCTTGCAAATCCACTCAAGGGGTGAGATGGATTGCCCAATGTAATGGTGCTAAGATACTCTTGATGAGAATAGAGGATTCCTCAAGAGAATAGTAGTAGCATAACTTTGCTATTGAAATTCCTTGAAAAATGAAGTGCACCCATGGCCTTTTTATAGCACCTCTTTGAGGTATTGTGCAACCAGCTTGTAGTGTGGAAAGAGGCTAATTAGGCCATTTTTAGGTCTTTGACCAGCCACCCAGTCGGATCCAGTTCAGATTTGAGTGTCAAATCAACTTGGAAGCTGAACCAGAAGTGGGTGGGAGGCCGACCACTCTCATAAATGCATCGTTCTCACATGTGTGCGGCTTCTAACGACCACAGTCACGCATTGGGCGCATGTGCACTTTTCCTGCGGTTTTGTTTTACGCATGTGCACGCGTGCCCTGTGTCGTCATAGTGAAATTTAATTTTATCATTGGTTTCATAGTTTTTGAACCTTTGGAAATGATTTTGTGGTAATTTTGGTCCATGGGTGACCTCATAAATTTTTGGCAATGTTGAATTATTGTAACCATTTGCGGACGAAATTTAATTGATAACAGATGCCCCCTGATGGATGAGGTTAGGAGCATATGTATAGCTGAAATCCATCCATGTTTCTTCTATTGAGAATGTCGTTGTAAGAGAGAGTGATAGTGGGATTGTCAAGAGTTACTCGTTGGAGGATGAAGGGAACCTGTAGAACCCAACCTTCCATAAGGTGTGTAAAAATAAAATGTGTACAAACAAGACGAGGGCGGTCATGATAAAGGCATAAGACAATTCTACAGAGGAACATACTATGACCAGTAGGCAGTGATATCTTTAAGAAATATCGCATATTTTGTAGGCATTGATAGCCCAGCCAAGTTTAGAGGTCTTCGACAAATATAAGAAATAATTGCAATAGTCGCAAAGTAAGACCCATTGTAACATGATAAAGTGTTGAAGTCAAATGTTACGGGGGTCAACGACAGTGGGGAGAAATTGTGGTTCTCCGTGTGCCATCTGAGATCTCTCATTGGAAGGTAATGAGAGTCAAGATATTGTCGCCCTTCTGGAAAACTGCACTGATGTCGACAAAAGGGGGACGCGACATCCAGAAGCAAAGGGCTTCCTGAAATCTACTAGTTGAGGTTAGGAACTGGAAGAGGTACATGGTCGAAGTCAAGATTTATGAAGAATCAAGACTACCCTTGGTTGGGGGTATATGCGAAGTATAAGTGTCCACAACCATTCAACTAAGTCGAGTGTCATGGGGACAACAAGATGTGGGATAAGTTGTGCCAGAGGCGGGACAAAGTGAACAAACTCAGAGGGCAGAGGTAAGTGGCCTATGGGATACTCAGAGTTTATGGATGATGTCAACAAGGGTAGATGATAAGGAGTGCTCCAACCAAGGGCGACATGGGTTGTGTTTGCAAAAAATGGAAGAAGGTTGCCAAAGGTGATGACAAAAAGGTATGCAAATGTTGGAAATAAAGGATGTTTTACAATAAATAAAGAATAATTTGGGATGAGTGTAAAAATACAAAAACAGGTGCCCCAATGTAAGATGGTTGGGCCAGTGAGGGCACCATTAATTTGGAGAATTGATGGAAGGTGGGGGCCCCATTGGTGGGTTTATGTATGAGGTAGAAGAAATGGAGGGAAATTTGTAGAGGGGCAAACTGATTATGGATGAAATGGAGGGTTCATGATACTACGGTGGTGCAGTCAAAATAGAACCTGGGAGTCCATTGGGAAAGATAGAAAAATGAGGAGAAGGAGTATGTGGCTGATTCGCGACATGATGTAAGACTATCGGGACTCCCATCCCTAAAGAGTTGAAAAACCGCATGAGTGTCAAAGTGAAAAAGGGTGCTATGAATGGGACAACTCATGTGGGTAAGAGTGCTACCGGGTGATAGTACCTAAGATGCAATGGAGGTGTCGGTACTGCAGAGCCGGAGATGGGGATCCTAGAGGCAAATGTCAAAGGGTGTGACTGGAGATGCAATTGAGATTCAGAGGGAATGATTACATGTCAGTGCTAATGATATACCTAAAGGGGTTGTGTTGATGTATGATGACCCAACACCTGCACACATGAAAATCAAATACCGAACGTGAACAATATCTGAAAAGAATCGATCATACAAGCATGTATTTGAGAATTTTGAACATGAGCATGCGTACCTGGACGAGGTATGAAAAAATGGTGCCCTGGGGACTAAAGATAAAAACTGGCCCAAGGATTGTCTTGATGTAGGTGACGGGATGTTGATCCCGTGGATGAAGACGGATAAAAAAACGGACACCCGGAGCTCCCGGAATGGTGTTTGGAAGTTTGGCGGAAAGGCCTATATATAGTGGTAGGGCCCACATTGCCACCTCTTTTGTACTTGCTGCTAGAGTGACTCGACGAGAGGTATTCATAGGAGATTTGGAGATTCTGGGAGAATGAGGCAGTCGATCCAGGACCAACGAGCTTCAGGTTGGTAGTCTTATCGTCCTGCATAGAAGTAGGTGTTTCATTTATGGGCAGGGCCTGTACGGAGGGTCGTACAAGGGGTTTGATGGGTGTGGTCCCCCAAGTGCACAGGTGATCTAGAAATATGAGGGCATGAGTGAACACCTATTATCTGGATATCCATGCATGGGGGCACTCATAGGGGGGACAAATGTGTGCATGATATGCCCACTTGTTTGCTACACAACCGTGCATGGGTGCGCAACTGTGTGGTGGACAAGCGTGCTTTGATGCACGCATGTGGTCATGATAGGGGCGCATGGAGGTGCCCCTGTAGGGTGGGCATGAGTGCCTATGGGATGGACAGGCACGCCTGAGTGTGCGTTTGTGGGGCGAACAGGTGTGCATACATGTGCGCCTGTGGGGTGAACAAGTGCGCATATGTGCGCGCCTATGGGTTAAATAGTTGCACCTTGGGGGAAATGTTCATGGGTGTAAAACTTATCTTTTTAATGTTTTTTATGGTCAATATGGCTGACCTAGGACCGTTTTATGTGGCTGTAGGTGATCATTTAGCACGATGTCGGTCGGTTGGTGAGAGCGAGATTGGTCCCAGCTCAGGGATGCCATGGCTATTGAGGATCCGGGGGTTCATGCCACTTTGGTAGCTAGTGGGCTGCTGAATTTCTTCGAGTGCCTATTGATACGGGTGCAGTAGTATCTCCTGCAGTTTCTTATCCAGATGTGGAGTCTAGACCTGCATTGCTTTATGGTGCGGGGAGAGCAGATCACCTTCACTATAGTGGAGGACATATACTTTTTGACTGGGCTCCCTTTTCAGGGAATGCCCTTACCGGTGGAGTCGATGTTACCTACGGATATGTTGTTATCGACATTGGGCCAGAGGTACTGCTTGAGGGAGAACTACATGTCGGGCTTTGTTGTGAGCATCAGGGCGATGGATGCTCTAGTGCATCATTGTGTAGCAGCGATGAATGTGAGGGTGTATGGGTCCCTCGCGACTCAGGGGATCAATGGTGGTCAACTGAGTGTTATGGGGAGGGTACTGGCCGGAGAGCACTTTCCCTAGGGGTTGACGCTGCATTCCAGGATGGTGGAGCAGCTAGACAGATGTTGGTCTATCGACACTGGGGACTTTTCCTTTGGTTCTATCTTGGTGGCCTAGGTTTTGGAGAGGGTGCCTATGTTGCACCCTAGAATTTTGTTGGGCACTCCTGGGGCGCAAGAACTGCGATTGAGGTGGTGGTCGACTATTTTGGTTCACCACAGTGGTGGCGAGGGAGGCCATTTTTTCATGGCTGAGGCGCCACAGGTGTGGTGGCAGATGCCGCAGGTTATATTGCAGTATCCATATGTTGGTGTTGACTTTCGGGGTGATTCAGACATGGTGTTACCTCCAGGGGAGGTGTTTGATCACCAAGGTATGTTTATGAGTTTGATATATTGAGTTTTTGAGATAGCATGACATGTGTAGTTTGTATAGATGCTGATACTATCATTTGGTTGTTTGTATGTGTAGATGTGGGACCTCAGGGGTGCGAGGTTGAGCTACTGAGAGCATCGGCTCACCAGGAGCCGGGGAGACCGCCACGGGGAGGGCTGTGGGCAAGAGAGAGACGTCGACGTGAGGACGTCGAGGCGAGACTAGCTGATGTCGAGAGAGCAACGAGGAGACGTCGTTTTGATGACCTAGGTGTCGAGCCATCGCATGCTCCTCCGGCGAATGCCGAGTAGATTTTGAGGATATTCACCGTCGCCTAGAGGTGGTGCTACAGGGCATGTGATCGCGTATCCAGGATGAGGGAATCATGGAGCAGTGTGTGGGAGTGTCGCCGATGTGGCGGGGTGTGGTGCGGCGAGTAGTAGTAGCAGGTGCTGCTATGACCGGACGGTTACCTCTCGAGCCAGAGGGACCAATAGTGGGTGGGGACCACCGCCTAAGGGAGGGGCTGGAGGTGGTTCTCTAGAGGCACCGTCAATGGTGCTCTATGTATTTTTGTATTTTTGTATATAGGCTGGTGAGCCCATTTTGTACCGAGGTGCTTCACTGGCCTATGGATGTTTGTATATTTGTACGTAAACATTTTTTATGGCACTAGTGACTGATTTATATATATATATATATATATATATATATATATGAGTATACATTTTTGGGTCTATGTGATGTTTACATGTGTTTTTTAATGTGTTGATGATGTCTAACTTATATATGCTGTGACAGGTTTTTGATATTTTTATGTATGTGTAGAGGTATCTTGATGTGATTTATTCCAATCTAACACAATGTTAGCTAAGTTATCTGTAATTTGATTCAATTGTCTTGCAATATGTGTAAATGTGATGAAATCAAAATATCGAGATAAAAGTATAACTTGCAGGTATTTGCGAAAGAGGCAAGGATCGCGGATGCGGTACACATTGTTGAGTTGGAGGACGACTAGTTGAGAGTCGAGAAAGACGCTAAGGTGACGAATACGATGATGTTGGGCATCGATGATGAGGCCAATGACGACAGTGTATTCGGCTTGGTTGTTGGTTGTTGAACCCAAACATATGCAACTGGAGTGGAGCATTTCATGTGAGGGGGTATAGAGGGCCCAAGTTGCTGAAGTGAGATTTTGTGTCCAACAGCTAGCGCCGTTAGCGTAACCTATGTGGTAGGCCAGTGGAGGAGACATCCGTCAATAGCACAAATGATAGTTTGAATGTGAGGGATGGAAAAAAGATTAAAAACACTACAAAAGAAATAACCTAAAGTAGAATGACTATGCTTAGGCATAAAATTTCTTTAAGTATAACCCGTTGACGGGTTCTTTAAGATAAAGGCCTTCGAGAGAGGCCAGGATGTATGCGCCTTTAGTGAGGAAATGTTGGATGATGTAGAGGTTGTGCCATAGTGACTCAAATTTTCCATGACCGAGGGTATCGTGAGCGATATCATAAGCAAGGATGAAGTCGCCTTCGTGAAACGAGTGAAGGTTGATGTGGCGATCAAAGGTGGCCTTTGACCATTTTTTAGCTGCCTCATTGTTCTGTAATGAAGGTCAATGATCTTCATCTAGGGACTCTAAGGTTAGCAAGCGCTTCTCCATTGGAGCAGTGTCGGGTAATAGATCAATTGCGGTGCGTAAGGTGGGAATTTCGCACTTAATGGGAAGTGTGGCCTCAACCGTGCACTGCAACATGGTATTAAGGACCTTGTTAACTGCTTCAACCTGTCCGTTAAACTGAGGGTAATATGGTGAGGCAAACTTGTGGGAGAATCCCAACCGAGATGAGAGTTCAACAAAAATCTCATTCTCGAAATGTTTCCCGTGATTGGAAACTAGTTGGAGTGGTACTCCAAAGTGGGATATGACGTGATTAAAGAAAAAGCGCACTGCAGTGTTAGCAGTGTTGTTGAAGGTGCGCATAGCTTCCACCCATTTTGTGAAGTAATCGAATGCGACAACAATGTATTTGTGTCCATTTCTAGATGGGGGGTTACAAGTCATGAAGTCAATGCCCCATTTACAGAAGGGGCCAGTAGTAAAGACTGGGTGAAGAAGAGAAGGTGGTGCTCGTGCTTTGTTAGCGTAAAGCTGACATTTCTCACATCGCTTCATGGAATAAATGCAATTGTGAAACAATGTAGGCCAAAAATAACCTGCTTGGATGATTTTCCGAGCAGTGGACATTCCCGAAAGATGGCCCCCACATGCGCCGCTATGGAAATCGTTTAAGACTCTATCAGCTTTGTCAATAGTCAAGCATTGACAAACTATGGTGTCGACTCCTTGCCAGTATAAGATATATCCGACGAGGACATAGCGGGGCGCCTGGTGGCGAATATGATGACGATCATCTCATGAGAGGTGGTTACCGAATTTTTGGGTTTGAAGGTAGACGAGGAGGTCGTTGTACCACGGTCATCTGAAGTGATGTGGAAGAGATGTTCATCGAGGAAGGTGGTATTGACCGGGGTACTGATAGTATCAGAGGGGAAGGTCGTGACTAGTTTGGTGAGGACGAGGGCTTTCTTGCTCTTGGGTGTTGAAAATTCAATATCGTACTCCTGAAGGATAACAATCCATCGGGAAAATTTGCCATTAATTTTCCGATGACTGAGAAAGTATTGCATAGGGTTGGAATCTACTACGACCTTAGTCGTGCGAAGAAAAATGTAATGACGTAGTTTCTGGACTGTGAGGACGACTGCGAGGGATACTTTTTCTTCATGGTTATACTTCAAGGGTGGCCCTGAGAGGTTCTTACTAACATAGTAAATGACGTGATCATGATCGTCGTCACCGATTTGAATGAGAACTCCTACTATTGAGACAATTGATGTTGATATGTAGAGGATATAGTCGCGGTTGTAGTCGAGTGCACTAATTAAAGGGGCATTGGAGAGCGCCATTTTAAGATCATCAAATGTTTTTTTGGGCATGTTCATCCCAGTGGAATGGGATATCGTGGCAGAGTAAGCGAAGGAAACCGTGTGCTCAAGTGGCATAGTCTAGGACAAAATGCTGAAGAAAGTTAGCTTTTCCTTGTAATCTCTAGAGTTGACGTAAATTTCGGGGAGGTGGAATTTATGTGATGGCTTGGACTTTGAGAGGGTCTACGGTAATACCGCTTTGGGAAAGGAGGCACCCTGCAGTGACGCAGAACACGCACTTGAGGGGGTTCAAGCAGATGTTGTACTGACGACATCGTTGGAAGATAATCCATAAATAATCAAGATGTTGGGTGCATTTTTTGGATCGAGCTGTGAGGTCGTCCAAGTATGCAAGATTGAGATGAGTTAGATCGCGAAAAATGTATGTCATAGCCCATTGGAAATTTGTGCCAGCACTCTTTAAGCCAAAAGGCATGACCCGATATGAGAAAATACCCCAAGGGGTAGTGAATGTGGTTTTGTATTGATCGATTGGGTGGATTTGGATTTGATTATAACTGGAGAAGTCATCCATGAAGGATAGAGCCTCGTGGCCTACACAGTCATCGATAATTTGATCGATGAAAGGCATTGGAAAGTTGTCTTTGGGACATGCGTGATTGAGATTGCAAAAGTCCGTGCAGACATGGATAGTGCCTTGTTTTTTGTTAATGGGTACAGGGTTGGAAACCCATGATGTGTAGGCGATGGAGTAGATGAACCCAGCCACGCGTAATTTTTCAATCTCATCTTTGATGGTTGTTGCTTTGGATGGGTGTAGCAGTCATTGTTTTTTATGAACTGGGGTAATGTCAAGCCAAGTGTCAATGCGATGTTCAACGATAGAGGGATCAAGGACAGGAATTTTTGTGTATGACCAGGCAAAAATATCTCAATTTTCTTGGACAAGGGCTTTATAAGCGGTGATTTCTTGAGGAGTGCAAGTGGTGCTAATGGTGATTTTCTCGACAACTCCATTTTTTATGGAAATATCGATTTTGATGGTTAGGGAAATATTGGCCATGTTGTCTTCTTCAAATGCATCAGGGGCAGGAATGGGGTTGTTGAACCAGTCGATATGCCCTGATGGGATAAAATCTTTGGTTTCAACTGCGTATATGGGGTGTGGGCTAGGAGGCGTGGGGGCTCTCTATGGAAAGAAGAGTGATATGTGGTGTAGCGCATCCCATGGGTAGTCGGGGGTGTTTAACTCTTCGAGTATGTCCTCATCACAGTGGAATTGGCGGGAATACAAGGGGTCTAAAAGAGTGATATTGGTGACTGTCACCGTGTAGTTCTCTTCGGGTGAAGAAGAAGCAGGGGGAACAATGTAATGAAATTGTGATGGTTCACTCAACATAAGCCAAATATCAAAGTACTGAGGAGTACTAGTGGTAGTTGGATGTAAAATCTTCGTAGGAAAATGTATGGGAGAATTGGGGGGATTTGGGGGTGAATCCTCGGATAAGTCATCCAAGAACCATGGAAGCGTCAGGAGTACCTCGGGTTCGGGAGAAATGATATGAAGAATCTCTAGTGATGAGGTAAGGTCAACCATCGATTCTGTAGGGGGCGTAGAGATTTGAATAAGGGTCAATTGTTGTTTCCTGTATTCAATGATCATAGGACATTGGTATGTAAAATGATCTAAGGATTAACATAGAGAACAAGGGCATCTCATACGTTCATTGACTGAAGTTGTGACATAATGGATGTCAGTGATTTTTGGGAGAGATAATGTAGCTGGGTTGGGTTCGTTCTGGAAGCTTTGGCGCACTACGGTGAATGTTTTCGGGAAGCGCGGTAGTGTTGGGCAATGGTATGCATAATGGCCATATTCTGAACATATAGTGGAAGCAAATTTGGTTCGCAACCCTTTACTACTTGAGTGAGGGGTGGTGGTGGCAGTACTTGCTACAGTGGCGAGCATTGATGGTGTTTGATTGAGTGGAATCAGGTTCTGTAACTCGGGTAGAGATGGGCAGTTGTTGGTTTGGTGTCCATATTTCTCACATAGCGCACAAGGAGGTTGGATGCACGGGGGAAGTGGAGATGTGGGCTCCTTCTTATTTTGCCTGCCCCCAGCTGTGGCAGGGAGGGTAGTGAGTGGGGGTGTAGAGGGTATGGTGGGAGTGAGTATGGGAATCATCATTGGGACTCCTTCCATTTGGGGGGGAAGGGATGGCTAAGGGACCATCTCTGGTGGATGTAAATACCAAACTAGAATTGCTAACACCATATCAGGGAGGGTAACTGTTGCGACTACTTGGAAAGCTTGTATGTCTGGTGGAGGGTAAAAGAAGGGGATTTGAGTAATGGCTTGGGGAATTCTCTCCCAAACTGGGATATGGCCTTGGGGAGAGGTGAAATCGTGGACTGGTGGAGTCGACGAGTTCGCAGGAGGCGTGTGAGGGGGGAGCCTTGCGACTAGTGGGACGTTAGATATGATAGAAGCCTCCCTACGAGAAAGGGTATCCTCTATGTTAGTTTTGTTGGATGATATGATGCATAATTGACTGGAAGGATGAAGGAGCGGTGGCGCGCCATGGTAATTTCCTAACAATGATGGGTCTTTGAAAATATCAGGACCCATTTCAATGAGTAGGTATGCGTCATGACTCATGTGGATGAGAGGGAGAATTTTATCGATGTTGGCAGAAGGGTTAGGCTTGTAATGTGAGACTTGGTCAATGGTAATGATCTTCTCATTATGGGGGAACATCATCGTTCGAAAGATGGAAGAGGCAACTACCTTCATAGCATACATGTAGCTACGATCAAACAGGATGTTATAATCAAGTGGGGCGTTGATAACTTCAATGTCGATGAGAATAGTCTTGCCCCCGAGTTCTACAGGGACATTTTGGAAGAGTTCTTCAGGAGATGATGGTCATTTGTCATAAGCTCTTAAGGTAATGGCATACGGTATGAGTTCGGGGGAACCAAGTTTTTTCCATACAGATTTGGACATAATGCATGTGGATGCTCCTTCATCGATGATGCACCGATGAACTGTTATGTTCTGAATTTTCACTAGGATTTGAAAAGCGATTAGAGCGGGGAGGCAAGGTTCTCCACTGTCAAGATCAAATGTGATGAGTCAAGTATCCGAGGGGTTGACTGCCCCCAAGGTAGAAAGTAATGATTTCTGCTGAGTGGGACAAGTTTGAAGGACTTATAAGACTGACATGGTAGCCCGGGATTGTGCTAAGTCATCAACCAAACTATAATTATGAGCCTCCCTAGCCTGTGGGTTGTGAACGTTCCTACGCAATGGGATGTGAGGGATGTGAAGAGGTGGTTCTGCGTTAGGGAGATGGATCCCCAACAGGGATCCCGTTGGTGCGGGGATTGTTTCTGGGGGAATGGAAGGAGACTCAGCAGGTTCACAGTATTGATGTCTACACGTTTGCAGAAGGATTTCTTCCTCCCTGGTGAGGAGGATCGTACGATCTACTGGATTGTTTGGATTAAGGTACTGTCCCAACTGTGGTGGGGTAGGTTGTATCTATTGTTGGGTGTTCATCACACCTTGGTGTGGAATAGGGTTCTACAGCACAACTGGGGGGGTTGTTGCATGTATTGTTGTGGGGCTTGCTAAGGGGCAGGCGATGTTGGAGGATGTGGTAGACTGCCTGAGTCTTTCAACCGTTTGAAATCAATGATTTGGGGGAAATTATGAGTATAATGATCGAACTCACCGCAAAGGGCACAAGGGAAGGTGGTTTTAATGGTATTGTTATTTCTCCGTTGACGCCTGTTATTGTTGCCCCCCTGGGGGTTCTGATTCCCTTGATTTTGGTTTCCCCCAGTAGGTTGGTTTTGTTGGGGTTGATTCTCGCCTTGACCTGGTTTGTTATTGTTCCTGTTTCTTCCTTTCTTTTTGGCATTATTCGACGGGTGGGTCGGATTTTCCGTATTTAGCTATTTGAAATTTTGATATTGATGAATGGGAGAGGGTTGAACAAAATTCACCCTAGCATGAGGATGTGGGGGAGCCATAGGTTATGGAGGACCAGGAAATAGAAAGTACAGATTCTGTGGGGGTAACGATCCGTAAGGTACATAGTAAGGCATGGCGCTTTTGCTAGTACTATAAGCTGAGGTAGAGGGGGTACCAGAACTTGTTTGGATAGGTGGGTGTACTGGGGGTGCCGGTTGTGGCCCACGATGGGTGGAGGTATAGCAACAAGGTATGGTTGTTGATAAGGGGGTGGGGGGTAATAAGAGGTTCCCTGATATGCCGACAGATATTGAGCTATGCCATACATTGGTGGTTGTTGGGGTTGTGGACCATGGTGCATGGTATTACCAATCATTCTGTCTATTGAGTGAGGCATCATGGGTTTGTCCTAACCGAATGGCATGGGTTTTGGGAGATCAGGAAGTAGAGTGTACAAGTACCCTAACTGTGAATAGATGAGGTCGTATTGTTGAACCTTACTGATGGATTCTTCTTCTTATTGAGGGAAGGTGGAAGCTGCATCCTTACCGAGGAGAGAGATAAGTGATCTGAGAAACCAGTCAAGACACTGTTGTTTGGTGGTTTCTGCTTTGCACAAACTACGTCGTCTACGCCACTCGTGAATGTGATCAATGATATGTGTGGTTGAGGTTTGCTTGAAATTAGAGAGTAGTTCAAGACCATTTTCGTGGCAGATTGGTAATTGGAAGAAGTTCAAAAATGCTTTGGCCAAGGACTCAAAAGTCGCATGGGACCCTGATTTTTCATCTACATACCATTTGGCTGATGGGCTAGTGAGTGTGCATTGAAATAATCATAGTCTGATGGAATCATCCATAATGTTGTTAGAAGAGCACCATAGGTAGAAAGTCATGACATGATTGGCAGGGTCATCCCCTGCCTTTCCTTCAAACTTGGGGATGTTTGAAGGTAGTTTGATGGGCATTGCAAGCCATGTAGGGTCATGCAATATAGGGTCATTGGTGAGTTTTCTTAGATCTGGTATGTTAAGAGAGGCCAAATATGGCATCAGGAGTGTTGGTGGAGGAGTAGTTCCAGCCATGGTGTGAGTGTTCTATGAACCCGACCCTTGAGGGGGGATAGATGGCTTGGTACTTCCCCTTGAGAGGAAGTTGGCCCCCCACTTCCGTGTAAAGGATAGCGAGTGGATGGAGGACCTTGGGAAGTGGAACCAAGTAATTTGGAATCAAGCAAAGTTTATCCTAAGACATTGGCACTCACTGGAGTGTGAGAAGGTGGTGTTGATGAGTTAGCAAGACCAGGCACTCCCCCCTAAGATAGGAGGGAGATTTAGCAAGCGTCTGGAACGACGGGGATTTTGTGGGCCCCCTATAATGTCCAACTAGTTGAGTGAATGTGTGCGAATGGTGGTGAGAGTAAATAAATAAGCAAGAGCCTTTGTTGTAATTTTTGAACTTAGCACAATATATATCTAAATCAAAATGTAATCAAAAGTGCATCATACATAAAGTAAAAGAAGCATATATGTGGATAAGGGGGTTTTTTCCATGTGGGAAATCAAAGAAAACAAATGCTCATTTCCTAAAAGATGTAACGTCCTTCCTCTCAAATAGCACTGGACCTTCCAATAGTACTCAACAGTGGGGTCTGATGTCACCGGAAGAGAAACTAGTGAAGGATGAAATAATCGGTTATAATGAGGGGTAAAGGGGGCATATCCTGAAAGAGCTGGTGATATTTTCGAATATCCACACAAAATCCGATCAAGGTGCAATTGCATCCTACAATTGCCACCTAGGTAGATGTCCTAAAATTTGGTCACTAGGTACCTCAGTCAAGGTGCAGCATTTAGATTTTCAGCMTAAGAAATGGGTCACGGACTGGATCTCRTCCAAGAGGTGGGTGCCTCAAGGGGGGATGCACAGAACAACTAGACCTCAGCCTTCAACCCTTCACGGGTATCTCCCTGCCTTATGGTGTTAGGAACACTTGACTTGGAGGATTTGCAGTTCCCTATTTGACAACTTCTATTGTTTTGACAATGAGAGAACCAGATGACGAGGAGTTATTTGGATGCCTATCCCCGAACTCCTACCTAGACTAAAAAAATTATTTTGGCACCTCTTGTGGAGGAAAACTTAGTGAATTTTTAGAAAAAATTTATATGTGGTTGTTTGAGAGATTGGGGGTGTGAACCAACCTCATTGAAATTAAATGGGAGTGGACAGTTTCGTCAAGAAAAGGGTGGGGCATTTCGGAATTCCTTTGGAGGAAACTTACTATGACCTCCATGTTTCAAGAAGAAAACTATGTGAATGATAAGTGACTTTTGTGTGTGAATGAGTGAAAGTGTGCCAATGTTTTAATGAAATAGGTGTCACCTTGNTGCATGTGGACTTCGCTTGGTCCTTACAAGTGTTGATTACCTAATTAACTAAATTCCTTTGGTACAACCTTGCATAATTCAAAAGTCCCTAGGAAACTAGGATGTGGACATGTGGGTCCTTTACTATTCCTTTAACTCCCTATTGTGATTTAATCTAAGAAAATCTTTGAAACTATCCTAGATTGTGATCATGTGGACATGTATGGGCCCATTAAAAAACCTTTAAACTTCCCTAGTGATTTAATCTAAGAAAGTAAATTTCAACACTATCCTATCTTTGTAGCATGTGGGCATATATGAGCCCATTACAATATTAAGATGTGTTTGAAAAATAAACTAAGAGGAGTCCCAAGAGGGGCTGTTGTCCTCTCCTAAAGGTTTTAGTCTTTTCAAGGGAGATGAAATTGTCCTACAACCTCTTTCTGATTCTCAAGGTCGCTTGAAAGCGCGAAAGAAGAGCACACTAAGTGATTGCTATCCAAATTCTAGTCCCAATGCAAGTTAGATGTGTTTGCAAATGATTTCAACTTATACTTTTAGTCAAACCAAGCCATCCATGTGGCAAAATGAAAGAAAAAAGAGGAAAAAATGATTTTAAATCCCCTAAGTGCCTATGTGTTTTGACTAATCCCTTTATATGAAGAGGGAACTAAGTGTGGTGCAACTTAAAAAATGCATGAAATCACTTTTAAGAAGGCTAGGGGCCTTCCCCAAATCAGAAAAAACCTTACAATGTGTAGTTTTATGCACAAGTGCGTGGGTCTCAGTGTTGACAGAGGCGCACTGAGCACCTGTGCACAGACCGAAACAAGATTTTGGGTGCATGTGTGCAGAACAATACTGTGACTTAGTCGCATGTGACATGATGTGTGTCTGTGGGCCAAAAAACCCGCGCACAACAGACACACAGCCGTAAAGAAAATTATGGATGGAATTCTTTCAATTCAACTTGGAATTGAATGTTTTGCAAGTCGGTTTGGGCGGGTTAGTGCAGTTGCAAGTTAAATAAACCAAAAGAAGAGCTAGAAAAACCCAAATGGGGTAGGAAATTGATACCTTTCCCAAGTGGATTCACCAATATGTTTCTCCTCGTTTGTCACCTTAGTGAGAAAAACAAAGGTTCTTGCAAGCTTACTTGGGTTTGTTAAGGAGGACAACTGTAAGGAAAAGGGTTAGATAAAGAAATATAAAAGAACAACTAAGAATTAAAATAAGAAATAAAATAAAAACTAAACTAATGATCATAGGGACATAAGAACAAAAGGAACAATAAGACCCATGTCACCAATGGTAAGGTTGATATTAGTGAAAGAAAACACCAAGAAGAAAGAGGACTATGAGTCCCTTCTTCCTCCAAGGGAGGGCTCTTGGACCCCCACAAATAAGCTCTTCTTACAACTTTGAATGAAAATGGTTAAATAATTCCTTGCAAATCCACTCAAGGGGTGAGATGGATTGCCCAATGTAATGGTGCTAAGATACTCTTGATGAGAATAAAGGATTCCTCAAGAGAATAGTAGAAGCATAACTTTGCTATTGAAATTCCTTGAAAAATGAAGTGCACCCATGGCGTTTTTATAGCACCTCTTTGAGGTATTGTGCAACCATCTTGTAGTGTGGAAAGAGGCTAATTAGGGCATTTTTAGGTCTTTGACCAGCCACCCAGTCGGATCCAGTCCATATTTGAGTGTCAAATCAACTTGGAAGCTGAACCAGAAGTGGGTGGGAGGCCGACCACTCTCATAAATGCATCATTCTCACATGTGCGCAGCTTTTAGCGACCACGGTCGCACATCAAGCGCATGTGCGTTTTTCCTGCATTTCTGTTTTGTGCATGTGCGTGCACGCCCTGTGTCGTCATAGCACACTTTAATTTTATCATTGGTTGCATAGTTTTTTACACTTTGGAAATGATTTTGTGGTAATTTTGGTCCATGGGTGACCTCATAACTGTTTGGCGATGCTGAATTCTTGTAACCATTTGCAGACGAAATTTTAGTGATAACACTTATGAATCATGTCTTCCATCCTTTTCTCCATCATTTTTTGTTAGTTTTATTTGATGATATTCTCATCTATAGTAAAACTTGGTCATCTCATCTCTCCCATGTGAATCAAGTTCTCCATCTCCTATCTAAGCACCATCTTTTCCTCAAACAATCTAAATGTGCCTTTGGTGCCTCAGAAGTGGAATACCTAGGTCATATTGTTGGCAAGGATGGTGTCCGAGTGGATCCTAAGAAAATTGAAGCTATGCAATATTGGCCTCACCCTAAAAATATTAAGATATTGTGTGTTTTTATGGGTTTAACGAGCTATTATCGAAAATTTGTTCGGAATTATGAAAAGATTGTAGCTCCTCTCACTCCCCTCCTTAAAAATAATGCTTTCAATTGGACTTCAGTTGTGGATCATGCCTTCCAATCCCTAAAAGATGTTGTGTGCTTGACCTCTATCTTATCACTACTAGAATTCACAAAGACATTGATATTGGAATGTGATGCTTACGGGAAAGGAATTAGAGTTGTCATTGTGCAAGATGGCAGACCCTTGGCCTTCACTAGCAAACAAATTTCAAATCGACATTTGGGCCAATCCATTTATGAAAAGGAAATGTTATCTATTATGCATGTTGTGGATATTTGGTGTCCTTACTTATTGGGTCAACGATTCCAAATAAAAAAATGATCATCATATTCTCAAGCATTTCCTGAAACAACGAATTTCATCCTTGAGACAAAAAAAAATGGGTGGCAAGCTATTTGTCTATGATTATGAGATCATTTACAAGAAGGGAAAGGAAAATGTAAGGGTCGATGCTCTTTCCCGGAAATATGAAGAATATGGGTCCCTTTGCTCCCTCTCCATTGTACCATATTGGTTCTAAGTTGTTCGTCAGGAATGGTTGAAAGACCATAAAATTTCTAGCCTAATCCAACAATTGCAACATAATTCTTCAATTTCTCCAAGGTACTCTTGGCTTAATGAAGAGCTTCGATATGAAGGTTTTTTTTATTTATGCAAGAAATCCTAACTTAAATCCACAGTGATTTCTGAACTTCATGCATCACCCATAGCAGAGCATTCCATATTTACCAAAACCTATGAAAGGGTCAAATGATCTTTTTTCTGGGAGGGTATGAAATAGGACATCTTCACCTTTAGGGTTGAATGTGAGGTATGTCAACACAACAAGGGAGAAAGTGTCAAATCTTCAGTCACACTCCAACTGCTCCCGGTTCCCCTTGCTATTTGGCAAGATATTTCTATGGACTTCATTGTCGGCTTACCTAAGTCATGCAATAAGTACATCATCATGATGGTAGTTGATCGTCTCTCCAAATATGCTCATTTTTTTTCTTTTTAAACCTCATTCACAACCACAACAGTGGCTCAAATATTCATGGATAATATCTTCAAGCTTCATGGCATGCCTAATTCTATTATCTTTGACAGAGACCCCACTTTCACCAGCATTTTTTGGCAAGAGTTGTTCAAGCTACAGGGAACCCAATTGCATCTCAACACTGCCTATCACCCTTAGACAGATGGCCAGAGTGAAATTGTCAACAAGTGTTTGGAAACATATTTGAGGTGTTTTGGATCTAAGCGGAAAAATCAATGGACTTAATGGTTGTCCCTAGTTGAATGGTGGTACAAAACACCTTGCCATGTATCTACTCACATGACTCCTTTTGAAGGAGTCTATGGCCAAAACCCCCCAACAATTCTCTCCTATATTCCATGGGTCTCGAAGGTTCAGGAGGTTGACACAAATCTTACAGTCCGAGAGGCTATTCTTCAAAGACAATTTGGTCATGGCTTAGAATCGCATGAAGCAACAAGCAGATCATGGTCATTTCGAACGTCATTTTGTTGAAGGGGACCAATTATTTCTTCGACTACAACCTTATAAGTAGAATTCCCTCAAATATCACCACTGTCAGAAACTTGCGCCCAAATTTTATGGTTCTTATATAGTTCTCAAGCATGTGGGATCAATGGACTATTAGTTATCTCTACCCAGTCAGTTGAAGCTCCATCCGATTTTTCAATTTTCCTCCTTAAAGAAGGTGATTGGAACTGAATGCCAAACTCAAACTAGTCTTCTGGAGTTGGATGCAGAAGGATCCATATGGTTGCAGCCACAAGAAGTCTTGGCCCAGAGACAACGTCGTATCCGTCAGTGCACCATCCAAGAAGTGTTAGTTCATTCGAAAGAAACAACTCGAAAAGATGCCACCTGGGAGTCGACCGCCATTCTACAACAATTCCCTCATCTGAATCCTTGAGGACAAGGCTATTCTTCAAGGGGGATGGCATGTTAGGGACCTAACCCTTCACGTAGGTAGAATAATATAATTCCATGTAATAAAGGCCAATATTAATAAAGCCTAGAAATAAGGAAGAATAAGTCAAATGTAAGAAGACCTAATAGAAGCTTCTGGTTCTAGAAGGATCTTCCCAATTGTTTTGTTAGATAGATAGATTTAGTATAAATAGAAGTAGAGGGTATGAGAAATTTGGTCTTGGATATTATTATAATAGAGCTCTACTTTGTTGGAGGTTGCCCCCTCAAAGAGGAAAGTGAACATTGCTCTCAGTAATCAAAGTGATCTTTCTGGTGTTATTCTGGTATTATTCTGGTATTGTTCTTCTTATATCATTGTTTCGCTACCATTTCTAGCTAATTATTTATGTTCTGCATATTATTTTATATCTGGAATATTACAGGAATGGTGTTTGGCATTGGTGGAAGAGGATATTTCCAGTTCTCAAATGTTCTATTCCCCTTTTAAGGATTTCCTGGCACTCTTGTTGAAGGATTTGCTTGAAGTAGGAAGCTCAACTGGGGCAGTTGTTGTTGTTATAAAAGAGCCAGAATGCCCTGAATAAAAAGGTTGTTTTGTGCTCAATGAAGTGTGACATGGCATGCGGGTTTCGTTTGCTCTGACTCAAAGAAATTGTCTCCTTCCGAGAGAGACAAAGATGATTTTTTTCTCTTAAATCTAGCCAAAAATTGCCAATGGTGTTGTTGGAAAACCATATGGATGTTGTCACATGATTTGAACGTTGGCAAACTGGTAACATGCATTTTTGTTCAATAAATATAATTTCCTTCAAGCAAGGATGTTGTGACTTAATGATTTGCACATTTGTAAACTGGTAACATGCATTTCCTTTCAATAAATACAATTTCCTTCAAGAAGAGAAGTTGTGACTTATACTTTGGTAAATACACTTGTTTCAAATTCAGGATTGGTGGTCCTCGTAGTACCTTACCTTATTTACCTTATTTGGCTCCAATCTTAAAAAGAGTTTACTAACCTTAGCTGTAGGTTATGGAATCTTTACTGGGTGTCCCTGGATACCTAAGTATTTCCAATTTAAAATAAAAGCTACATACTAATTCTCTATAGCTCAACAACATTGTTTCTTGAAATATGTCTAGCTTAGGAAAACCTGGTATTTGAAAACCCAAGCTTTCCTTATACTCTCAAACCATGAACGTAACTTGCCAATGTGATGAAACTATGAATATGGTTATATTATTTTATGGCGTTTATAACAGAAAAAATTATTCATCAAATACAAGCTATAAAACAGGTCAGGGCCATAAATAACAATTGTCCATACAATGAAACTATGAGCATGACTTGTCATATAATGGAATCATTATGCAAAAATAATTCTATCCAGTCGATAGAACCCTTAATGAATTTCATAGTTTCAACATCATGTATTAACTTCAAAGCTCCAAACAAAGTTTGTATGTGATAGATAATGCACCGTGTATTCCGAGGCTTGTGTTCAAGAGTTAACAATTGCACATACAAACTACTTTTTCCATCTATATTTATATTTTCAACGCATATTAATGTTAAAAAAACGTGACTTGAGATATTTTAATGCACAAGTGAGAGGATTTGAAGTTTGAGTAGAATTAGGTGTTGGGCTTAGTCCTAACGCGCCATTTTTCAAAGCTATTTTAGTGATCGAATTATGAAACCCACTACTTTAAAATAAAAGAACATAATATGTCCTCAGAATTAAGAAACACATTATTCCCAGATACTAGTTACACCTATGCCCATTTCAACCGTGTCGTGTTGTCTTTTCAGCAAATAAAGTGCTCTTTTTAGGTTTTTTTTTTTTTTTTTTTAAATCTGGTGAAGTACATTTTTTTTATTTGACTAATTTTGTTATAAGATTTTTTAAGTCATGAGTATACAAGAAAACCACAAAACCATTGGAGCAGGGTTAAACCATAGGCAGATGTACTTCAAAATAAATCATCCTTTATGGTGAAAGTTATATGTGAGGAAGAGTATGTACTTTGTTCAATGTGTTTTAATTTGAATTGATGGATGAAGTCGAACAACCCAAATTAAAATGCTTTGAGTTGCGTGAAAATGCTAACCATTCAAAATTAAGATATTTTGAACACACTGCAAATTTTAACAACTCATATTAAATACTTTGATCAAAGTCTAAATTTTAAATTTTGTTTAGAATATAATCTTTTACCATGATACATTATCAATCCAAGATCCTATATCTATTTTTATAGTATTATCTATTTGACAAATAAAATGGTGCTAGTTTAAATTTTCTAAGAAATGCTTTTTTTTAATGTTTTTCTCACTGTTAAAAAACCATTTATGTAGTTGGATTTTGAGGAAAAAACTCATTGCATAGAATAGTCTACAATCTCAAATGGCAGTAGTCTAAACATTAAGTGTCATTTAAATTGTTAGATCCTCATATTTGAATGATTAAGTGTCTTATGAGTTTTTCAGCATGATGAATTCATTTCTGTATTCAAAAATGAATTTAAAAAATAAAAAATAAAAAAATTCATGCCTGTTTGTGTCATAGGATTCTGGTGACATAAACCATTTCTTAGAATAACTAGAAAACGCTCATTTATTCAATCTCATTTTAACTTGTTCTTATATTATATATATTAGTTAGTGGTTTACTCAATATTAAAAATATTAATGACATAAACCATTTCGTAGAACAATTAAACAATGCCTATTTATTCAATCTCATTTTAACTCGTTCATATATTATATACATCGTCTGGTGGTTCACTCAATATTGAAATTGGTTCACTCAATATTGAAGTTGTGATACCTTCGCTTATTATCATCCTTTAATACATTCCGGCAGAGGCCATGTTCATTCTTTCAATTATGATCAATTGATGCAAAACAATCAATGGTTGCTTCCACCGTGTGAATGTTGATTCCATCATCCCTTGACAATAATTTAGTTGGACCATAAAATTAGAATCTCTGGACAATGAATTTGGCATTGAAATTTGTTGATAAAAATTTAATAGTATTCGCAAGGGATCATTGTGACTATTTTTACATTGGGTTTATAATTATTGAACCAGAACTGTAGGTACATAATGCTTTAATCATTCAATGGAATAGAAGATCACTGGTACCTCGGGTCCACTCTCGCTAAAAGTCTGGTTCGCTTACTATGAAATACAACTTGGCTGCATAATATACCTATTTCATCGACTTCTCCTTTTGGGAGAATTAAGTTTCATTTTTCTTTTACGTACAATTCCACGAAAATAAGGTTATACCATCCATCGCATGTCACGTTCCCAAACCAGCTTTGGAGCATTATACAAATATTTGGATGCATTGTATCCAATCACCATCTATCCACCTTAGCAAAATGATCACGTTCTCCACAAAGACATATCTACAAAGACCTCATTACTACAGTGACACGTGTTCTATTAAGAGGTATATTTTATATCTCATTAAGAGGGAGATGTGTATTTCATTACTGGATATTTAAACAAATGTTAATAATAGAATAAATATTTCCACCCCAAGTAAAATATTCAATATTAACTCTATATATATTATGATGATGATGATTAATTTTCATTGAGACTAGAATTAAAATTTTATTTATGTGCTTAAAAATCAGCTGGAGAAGTGTTCCAAGATCACCATAGTTTTGATAACTTAGGAGGTTATGAAGGTTGGCATTGTAATAGATATTTTGAAATTGCTATCTAATTTGGGTATACACAAGGAACTCTAGGAGAAATTGTTTAAAGTGTTTTTCATCTTCCACCCTCTAGTGTCACACACATGACAAATTCTTGCATCCTAGAGAATTGTCCAACACCTAGTTTTTCTATGTAGCTTGTGGGAGTTGGTTTGTATCTTAGCAATGTTAATTTTCTTCTTTGGAGAGATACTTTTGATCTTCTAGATTAGGGTTTACCACCTCCTTGTACTATCTTAGCTCACCACAATTTCCATTTAAATTTATATGTAATAATGTTTTTAATATTATCGGTATTCAACAAAATGACATCTTCCTGTATTCCCCAATGGTTTAACCAAGACTTGACATCTCTATGCCATCCCCGCTTGAGTTGGTGGTGATTTTGGATGGAGATTGAAGAAATTTTGGGGAGCCTCTTGTCATTCGTGTTGTTTGTCCTATTCTTGTACACTAAGTACCTAATCATGGCCATGCACTGCATAGGGGAAAGTCTTTCTTCAATGAGGATAATATAGGGTGTACTACCTTTAATATTGAGATTGTAATTCATAAAATTATTTTCGATCTTCTCCATATTTATCCAATATTCTCTAGAGATACTCCATCCCCATTATGCAAACTTCACATCCATACAAGATAACTGGAGTGACAAGAGTATCAAAGATGATATTTTTCTTATCCCATAGCCAAAGGTCTACTAATATACATTTGTTTTCAAGTCAATAATAAGCTTTCAACCCTCCAGTCATCATTTTCTCAACGTTATAGTTCCAATTGGACTTGCAATGAATATCAATTCCACGATATTTGTATGAAGACTCATCCTCCAAGCTATTGTTGTCATATAGGAAAGTGGCATAGATGATTATTTGGGATTTGATTATTGTGAACTTTCTTTTGTCAATGTTCACAATCATACCCATATTAAAATGGAAGTCCTTAAAGATTCTTAGATGCTTACTAATTTCATAGGGATTCATTGCTATAAGAAAAATATCATTGGCATAAAGAACAAGAATTATGACTATAGTAGTGAGAGTTGGGCCAATACAACCAACATCTTCCAACCAATGTTATAAATTATCATTGTATATGAAAAAGACGGTAGAGGATAGGGGATAACTTTGTTTGACTCCTATATTACAGTTAATTTCTTTTGACCAACCCTTAGTGTTCTTGAACTTGGAAGAACTTGGAAATAACACTTTCATATAGCCATACTATTGTAGCTCTCAGCTCATAACGAATTTTTATTTCTTCTATATTATTCCAAAGGTTAGTCCTAGGAAGTGTGTCAAAATATTTTCTAAAATCAACAAAATAACAAAAGAGATTGGTTCTATTATTGCAACACTCTTTTGCAATGATTTTAAACATAACAAGATGGTCCACAATGAAATGATAGCCTCTAAAGTCAACTTGGCCTTTATCTCTTTTTCCATGTCTTTCAAACCATATCCTAATCTTGTTTTTCAAAATGCTTATGTATAGCATGACAAAGATGGGGTTAATCATAGTGGTCCTATAATTAGAGGGATTACTTTTATCCCCACTTTTAAAGATAGTAAGAATGGGGCTCCAATGTGTTTTTGTATAGCCATGTATGAGGGAGATATGTGTAATTATTTATGTAGTCATCATGGAGTTGACAAGTGACAAATTTAAAAAAAATATGAGCAACAAAAAAATATTTCATTATAGTAATTAAAATATATTCATTAAAATATTTCAATATACCTTAACTAAAATATTTTTATATCTATCTATATTAATTAAAAGTATATATATATATATATATATATATATATATATATATATATATATATATATATATATATATTTTTTTAAGAGTTATTTTATATATCTCTGTGCGAGGGATATGTGTAATTCTTTCCATGCTTAACAACGAGATATGTGACAATAAAAAAATATTAATAACAAAAGAAATATTTCAATGTCCAATTTAAGTAAAACATTTCAGTATATTGAGTGGG
>JZKD02S0420648.1:109635-120262 GCA_000966675.3 Picea glauca | reverse complement strand
AAATAGAGAGTGGTAGCTCAACCTTGCAAGGAAAGCAGGGAGCTAGCTTTTCTCTTTTTTGTGTGTGTGGCCCCTTTGCGGCTTGGTGGGGCTTAGGAGAAGAAGAGTACCCCTAGCGTTGGCTGGGAGGTACCAGTGAGGTATCGACAATTCGCAAGCAGAAGCAAGGAAGATCGTCAATTGCCGAAGATCATCAACAAATCCATCCGCTGGTTACGGTACGCATGTTTAAAATTTGTAGTTGTAAATTAGTTAAAGCTTTTTGTATATGGATTTATATGTTGATGGAAATTGTAAAGGATTTTTCCTCAAACTCTTTTCATTTTAACGCTGATTTGAATGGCTCTGAAGTGGTGTTCGGAGTTTCTTCATTCTTCGGCCAACAACTTTTTCAAGAATTCTTTGGTATGTTTTTAACTTCTCCTGATCTTGTTCCCAATGTTCTATTGAGGGCTTTTGGACTTCAAAGTAGGAAGGTTAAGAGCGCTTTCCACTTTTGTGGAAATTTCAGGTTATAGCTTCTCTTCCTCTAACTGAGAATGCATTCTAGCGAATTGCATTACTCCTCTTCTTCTCAAAGTATGTTTCCTCTTTACCCTTGAATAATCTTCCCAAGAAACTTAGTAAGAGAATATTCCATGGACGACCTCATTACCACATTCCATAGCCGAAAGAGCTCCCTACATTTGACATACAACAACATAGAATGCCAGTCCCAATACAATAGATAATTGATCTTGCAATCTGCCATTAACAATGACGCTGATAAAAAATAATTTATACTCACCTGTAAATTTAGCATCACGGAGATTCTGGAAATTAATAGGCTTTTTAGATCTGTTAGTGACTTCTTTTATGAACAGATAGTAGTTATTGAACCCTGAATAACATACTTCATCGATATTATAGAGATTTATTGTGAAAATTCAAACTTAAACTTGGACATTGGTCGTGACGAATAACAATTTATCAATACAGATTTAAATCTGGACATTAAATGGTAAAAATAACAAAATGGTGCAGTTCAGGATTAGTGTGAAAGGAAACAATTGTTCATAGAGAAAATGTCAAGGGAGGATTCGTTGTGAGAAGAGATTGATCTAAGTAAATGCGCCTTCGAATTCTTATTAAAAGAGACTACCGTAGTTATAAACAGAAGGTGCATAGGGATTGAATTTAATCTTCGTGACTACTAAATTTTGGATGTAGATTACCATATGAATTACGTATTATGACAGACTTGGATGTATGTTCCAAGAACAACAATTTTGTGGTTATGTCTTACATATAGATAAATGTAAATTTTGACCTACATTGGCCCTGCAACCGTGCCTTCCTACAGGTGAAATTCGTGGTTTTACTCAGCGAATTTCGCACCTCCCTTTTTTCTCTACGTTCACCTCTACTCAATGAGTTTACACACCCCTTCCAATTAAATATAGCATGCTTAGATGCTGGAGTGTTGTAGCGTTTGAGGAGGGACTCGATCCACGGTCTTTTAAAGTTAGTTGGCCCTGTATCCTTGCCCAGCATAAATCCCTCCTTGCCCATATTTGTTACCTTTTTCCCTCATCAAAATTACCTCGGGTATGTAGCGATAACTTTCTCTCACCTCCGCGAAATTGTAACACGTTTTATGCATTGTAAGTGCGCGTGCCCCAGCAAGTTTTACATTGAAGTAAGATATCCATTGAATGTTGGATTGCATGATTTGATCTATTGTTATCCTTCAACCCGCAGAGCTTGAAGCACACTATGACTCCAACCCAACTACCCTTTTGTGCAGAGGGAAAGTAACGAAGAAAATGTGGTACTAGATGATAGCCTCCTTGTGCGCATTAAATTATAATATAACGAGCATACTTGATATAGACATTAGACTTCTTGTGCGTAATAATTTATATCTATAATGTATGCTAATCTAACTCTTCTTACTTGCACCATTAAATTAGTTAATGTGTGATGGATTAATAACTAGTTTCTCTTGTGCTCATGAATTAGGATGTGAATTAGAATTTGGCTACTGGTGCGACTTAAATGATTTATGAACTATGAATGATTGTTTGGCCATTTACCTATTGCGTGCATTGAAAAATCAATGTAATGATGGTTTTAGATTTTGGACTCCTTGCGCAAGGGATGTTATGTAATGTATGATGGTTTAAATCTTAGAATTCTTGCACAAATGGAGTTTTTGTCATAAATGATAGTTATAAATTTAGAATTCTTAAGCAAATGGATTTTATGTAATAAATGATGGTCTTAAGTATTAGTCTTCTAGAGGGTAATGAAAATTGATTATGACGGATGACTGCATTTTCTCACTAGGCCTTGTGTCTCGAAAATAATTGTTAAATGCGTGTGGCTTGGATTTAATATGGTCAATTATGTGTTATGTGAATGATCGCCCTTGTGCTTTGATTAATTGATGTTTAGGATTGATGGATTGAGGTGATCGATGATCATAGACTTTGTTGATTTAGCTAGTTGCTTGGATTGATTGTGTTATTGGGATGTAGACACCTCCTTGTTCCCCAGAACAATCGCCAACCCTAAGACCTTAGATGGTTAAAATCAATTGGAACTTGGGCTTGAGCATTGCTTATGTCTTGGAGATCCTAACCTTGGAGGGCAAATTGGACAGGTAGTATATTATGTGATTATTGTGATTATATTTATGATCCTTATGATTCGTTATGTTATCTTATGTTATGCTGGTGTTATCTGATGATTATCCTTATGAGATGTGTTGAGCGTTTAAGATTCATGTTGTTATGCGTCGTTATTAACTGTAGAATGCAATGATGTTGGGATGTTATTAATTAATGTATTAATACATCGATATGTGTGTCATGGTTCATGGTGATGATGTGTTGGCATTGTGTCGAAATTGATTGTTAATTCTTTAATATTGTTTCCTTAATATATGTGAATGATGTGTCGATGATGTTGTTATTTATTGTGAGGTTTTGAATTTCCTAATGCAACAATAAATAAATTTTTTTATACCTATGGTACGTCACTCTTGTTGTCATAATGGTGGGGTCGTTACATCAACGATGAGAATTAAATCTGGGTGGAACGTCGGGGATATGCAACCAGTTGGTTCTTTCAATGAGGTTTAGTTGAAGCGTGTAATAAAGAATAATGAGTTGAATTATTTTATTAAAGAAACTCTATGGAATAGAGAAATTGATTTCCGGTTGCGGTATGAATACCAGAATTGGTGCTGGAAAGTAACGCACCAGATAGATAACAAGCTTCTAATAGCTAAAGCTTGGATCTTTATGAAGATTTTTTTTAATCTTGATAATGTGTGAACAAGTTGCATTGAGGAAAGTGAAAAAATAAGGGGAGGAGATTGTAATATCCCAAGATTAAATGCCATTTGTAATTGTAAATGTAACATATGTTATAGGTTGGTGAGCCAAGTTAAAATAAGCTAGAAGGCGTATGTCAAGATTAGGCTAGAGAGCCTAGATGTTAAAGGCCAATGAGACTATTTTTGTATATGTAAACACTCATATCAATAATATAAATACATTGTTACGTGTAAACCGACCATGAAGAAAGAGTTATGGGGAACTAAGCTCCACTAGGTAGGAAAAGGGATGGGGCTATGAGGCTAGAAAAAGGGGCTAAGCTTGAAAGCTTGACCCAAGGGAATATTATAATGTATTTCCTAAATTACTAAAGTTTGGGAAATAAACCTAGTTATGCTAAGTTCCTTTGGGGAGGGGAACATAACTCCAACTAGAGAGGGACGAGTTCCTGGAGAGCCAAGTGTCATCTAGGACTCATGAAAATTTATGCATAGGAATTTTCAGCATTGGGGGCAGGCTCACCATTCATGCGCTTACCATTCTTAGCATTCATACCATTGCTTGCCATTTTTCCTCACACACTCATTCTCACGATTCTTTCCATCCCTTGTCCAGTTCACACATGCACTGAGAAGGCACACAGCCAGAGCCATTTCCGACATTATTGACCCCCTGCCATCGTGAACCTCTGTATATTGTTGAGTTGTCCCTTGTCTTACCCATTTTTTCTACTATGGTTTGAAGAGGTGGGTTATCAGGCCCATGGTTAAAGAAGACGGTTGTTAGGACTGTGAGAAACTCTCTCCAGGTGAGAGAGGTTTCTAAGGAAGTGCTTTCTCCTGGAGGGAGTCTAACAACAACTACAAAGCTATGAGAATTACCGATCCGGTGTGTTGTTGAAGCCCTATAAGGGAAGTGGAGTAGCCAATGGACTATCGAATAGTGAAGGTGCATATTCTCGGGGTGGGATAGGCATCTGGGAAATGAGATTTTGCGAGCCATGATCATAAGTAGAATCCTTGGAGAGAATCCTTCCTATTGCATTGTGCAGTTTTTCGTAACCTCAACCTAGCCTATAATTCATTTTCCCTGGGTGGAGTTTAGTCCCAGCTCGGGGGTGACCCAATGCTGATAGCTTGGAGCAGCATGATCTAAGGTTGGGAGGTTTGTGGAAGTTTTGCATGCAGTCGATGGTCTTCTCATAAAAGATAAGTGCCAAATCCATGTTAATTTTACATGTTATATTTAAATGTTGTGTATCTTGTACATGCATTATAGTGCTATTAGAATTGCATGTATATATTGCATGTATGTGTTATTTTCACTTTCACATGAATATGTGTATGAACATAATGTTTATCTCTATTTAAATTTCATTAGATACATATATACATATATCAGAGCATGATAGATAGTTTCAAGTAGCATGATCTCGCCTGTGTGGTTGATTATGTTACAATCTAGTTTTAAGTATAGTTGGTTTTGAGTTGGGTAGCATTTTCCTTGGCAAGGGTGGCCGAGGGACGCTACAATCTAGTATAAGAGCAATTTTAAACTGGAATGACCCAACAAGTAAGGCTGAGGATGTCACAATCTAGGGAGATATCTACAGATCGAAGAAAGAAGGAAGATATAGTTCTTTATTTTTACATTTGGGATTTTTAAGAAGTTATTGGATCAAATGTTGGGTTCAATAAGTAGCTTGGATAACCCCAATGAAATTATTTTTGGGGGAAGATAGTCCAAATTCATATGGAAGATGATTCCCTGAGGAAGATACCATCTGAAAACTTCTATACTAAGTGAGTAAGATGGAAGACTTCTATGAAACTCTAATTTGAAAAAAGATTTTAGGATGATAAATATGCATACCATTCGGGGATGTAGAGTAAAAGAGTTTGGACCCGATAACAAGAAGGGACAGAGGTACTCGAGACAAGTGTGCTATGAAAATAATCTCTCACAAGATGAACAAAGGGTCAAGACTAAAGAATGATATGGTAAAAATGTACATTGTGGAAAGATATGTTCTATGCAGATTGATATATTAAGATGCTAGTATTCTTATAAAAGAAGACATAGTGTATACATGGAAATAATATGTAACATTCCAAGGATCATAGCTACAGTTTTGGGGGTAGCACCTCCATTATTGCTAACAAAGTAAGTAGTGGAAGCATGGTTGTATGATAAACTTCAGGGTGAAGTAATGTAGGTGTGTGCACACTAAAGAAATGCCAACAGATGCATAAGTAATGTGTCATGTGCATATTGGTTCTGCAAGTTTATAGCCATACTCTGGGGAAGGAATTACGTAAATATCAGTTCATTACAAAATTGAATAAGTTCCAAGAGTAACTCAAAGATAGTGGAAATGAATACCACTGGGTGAATTTTGAGATATTTGAGTCTATTATAGCACTCAAGAGTTGTGACAACACTAAAGATGGATGTTGAGTACATTTCAAAGGAATCAGTGCATCACCAAAGTACATTGGGTTGTTAATCAAAAGGGATTCAAGTATGAAGAAGTTAGGTCAAGAATGACTTAAAAGTGAAAAAGAATTTCTAATGAAGAATCAATAAGGAACCATAAAAAAGAAAATGGTTCTACGCATGGATTGGAATGCTAAAAGAAAAAAAAAGATGGTGCTTGACAAGAATCCATCTTAAGTGGCATAGAGCCAGGAATGACCTTTCCAGAGATTGGAAGCATCTCTTGAAATTACAATGGTAAATTAAAAGCACTAATGATTACTTTCAGCTAATTCTATGCATATAGAAAATGAGGCATATGTGCATCCTTATAGTATGCTAGAGAATGGCTATGCAAGTCAAGTTTGAGACTAGTGGTCAAAGAGAAGAGAAGGGTACAAGAAACCTCAAGTACAAGGTAATCAGTTAGGAAAGGGACGAAGTAGTTAAGTTTAAAAGTAAAATGATGTTGAAGAATCCAAGGTACATAAAACAACATGTTTTGGAATTGTAATTCATTCATGTATGAGTTGGATTAGCTAGATCCAGGAAATTAATGAAAGCCAAATGTTAATATTAGCTTAGTATTTGGTTGTAAATGTAAAGGCAACCAAGAGTATTTTGGCTAGTAAGTGCTCAGGTCAGAAATAATCATGTACAATGATTATAGTAAGAGAACAAGAAGATTTAGGAATCCAGGATGAAGCGAAAATTTCTGGGTTTAGCAAGAAATGTGATGCATGGAGAAAGGGGTTGTTGCGATTGTTGTAGGAGCAATTAATTTATTGTTGTTTAAACAACCGTACACAAAAAGAGAATTCTTGCATGTTGGAAAATGTTGTTGTTGATGTTGTTGCAAATGTAAGAAAGCAACATAAAGATGAAGTGTTGGTTATAAGTTTGATAAAAGAGGCATGAAAGCTCCTACTGCCATCAACTATTCAAGTAGCATCAAATTCATTTAGTGAGAGTCATGAGGTATGAGTTTTAATTACTCTTATTGTATAATCTAATTTATTCTTACAATGAGTAGCACAATATCTTGGTATCTGATTCAGATCTTCCCAAAGTAACACTTTGAACAAAAACGTTGTTATGTAGATGGATTCTTATTCAAAATATTGTGAACTCAATTCATTTTCTAATATGCTTTGTCAAATTTTATGTATAGAAATTCCCATGCTAGTTAATAGGACTCAATTATAACAATAATATGATTTTAAAGTCCTTAAACTTTTCAATGCTTTATAAATTGGATAATAAAATCCTTTATATCTCTCCATCTCATATGCATACTAATGTATTTCGAATACCATCAATGCTTGTAATGCAGGCCTAAAAATATCACTTATAATTTTCTCTATTTTATATTAATATAAATTATTTACTTACCAAAAAATAGTCAAACACAAAGTAAGCTTTCCACTATTAAAAATAGGTCACCTTTAGAATTGTCATGTAAAGAAATATTTTAGAAAGGAAAATGCCATGAATTAATTAAAAATTTTACAAGTTATTAAGAACTTGCAAATGGAAAATACATGGCTTTTTCCCACACAATTCTTTATTCTTTAGACTATATGACCTCTTACCAAAGGGGATTTTGATAATAGATGTTGAATGAGAAAGTCACAAGAAAGACATTAAATAAATAATACCCTGCCTTCTAATATTTTCAAAGAACAAATGTCACTGCATCTTTCTGAATTTTAGACCTTTTTTCTCCACAAGATTTTCACGTACAGTCTTCTCATCACAACTGCCACATATAACAGGAAAAAGTCTAAATAGAAGTTTCAAGTCAAGATACCTTATTTTTTCTATCAAACCATCTCAAGCATTTGCTTTAACAGGTTGTATATTTTTTTAATTTAAAATAGATTTAAAAACATTTCTCAATTATAAATTAAAATGGTTGCCATGTATTTTGTTTTTTCGTTCCCTGCACCTTCATCTTGAGCGATCTGCCTCTGGATTGACGGTAGTAGCAATTTATTAATGTTTATCCTCGAACGATCTCCAAGTGCCCTTCAACACTCTGCAACTGTCGCTGCTACAGGACCTTTATATCCTACGGCGTGTCAGCAGGCTGTTCTTTCACAATGGGTAGTAGGAATCGGTTGGAGAACACAAGCTGCTATATAGTTCACCCATTCCATTGCCTAGCTTCTATAATCATTATATGAGCAAAAATTTAGATATGTCCATGAGCTCCTCCGTGCGCAGAAGAGATCTTAGTTTCCAGGTTCGACTCTTCTTCATACTTTGTCATTTTCTCAACATAGAACTGCAGGTTAATTCCACAGTTTTGTATGAAGAACTTGTTTAATTTCAGTTAGTGCTGACTTCAGTGTGACATATAACTATGTTTTCATACTCACAACTAACCACACAAGGGAAATGACAAATTTCATGGTACTAATTCATATTACATATGATATGGAAGTCCATTTGAGTGGACCATTGCAGAAGACTATATCCCAGTACATACCTTCAAATGCTTCTATTTTGAAGACTTCAATAGCAGAGCATATGAACTAAGTGAGCATGCTAGAACCACTAATTAGAATCACAATACTATAATGTTTAAAACTAGTTTTTGTAAGGGTGAAAAATGATTTATAGAATTTCGAATCAAAAAACATATTGAGCAGCCCAAAAGAACCCATTTTCTCCCTAAAATGAAGCAAGGAAGGAAAAATGTAGTACTATTAGTGTTGATGAAATTGCTATTAAGGAAGTAATCATTTGAATTTGGTTCCTAGTTGATTCCTAATGTTGATCAGCTACATGGAAAGAATCTTGGAAATTCTTGTTCCGTAAAAAATTATCAGGATTTCATGGCTTTACTACAAAGTTTCTACAAGTGTGAAACATAATAAGGAATCTTCATGTGTGTTGGGAATATAGCTATTGATTTTGATTAATTATAGTGAACTTGTATATGAAATGGAAAATCTATTGTCTCAAATGTAAATAAGACTTGTGTTAAGAATTAGCACAAGGGAGATTAAACAATAATTGGTGGACAAGACTTTAATCTGTTCTATTTGCACATTGTATTGATCTTATGATGTGAATTTATAGTACATAGATAGGACCACTTTTATATCTAGATCTAAATCTCACTTAAAAGTCATGATAATGACAACACCTCATCAATAGATAATGCTTACAACTAATATCAATGTGGTCTTGGACTTTATGATTGTCTAGGGATTTACAGTGTAGCATTCCCTCTCTCAATCATAAGTTTGAATAGGTGTACCAATAACAAAGCCATAACCAATATCATCTTCCATTTGAGATTGTTGAACTACACTTAGATGAAGATATGCATAAAAAACCACCAATTTATGGATTTTGAATAGTTCATCTAGAAGTGAATAACTGCCATGTATGAACATTCCCATTCTATCAATTACCATCCCATTAGTTGATTGATTTGAGGAGACCAGTTGTTATGATAAAATTCCCAAATGTTGATTGATTTTTATGACTTATAGGACTTTGAATCTCGAATCCTAACTATCATCATCAATGATATCCGATACTCCCCCTTGCTAGGTGCAACATAAGAAGTTTGTTGAAGTTGGTTGAAGGGATCCAAGCTTGACTTGTCGATTATTTTGTTATTCAATGATTCATGATTGACATGATACAAGCTTAAGATGTGGATTGTTCATGTGATGGTTTTTTTGGATAAACACTAACAATATTCCATTGAGACATAAACATTGTGGTGGTTTTGGATGACCAGTGACCAATTTGATTTGAATAATGTAGCAGTTTTGATTTACCGATAACCATTTTCACCCCCCCTAAAAGTATAAGAGAGTATATTTTTTATAAACGTTCACCCCCCATGAGGTGTCGAGAGTATCATCTTTAATTAATGTTTTAATTTCAAAGAACATATGGAATTTGACATGGATCATGTCCAAAATCATCTAGAATAGTAGTTGGAAACCTTTTTTCTTTTGTCATTGCTTTATGTAGTTGTGAATTTACCTCTGACTTAACTAGATGGTAAGACTTATGTATCTTATTTGCTTCTTGATTATGTTATCACTCTGTAATTTCCCTTGGTTGTGGGAGGAAAACCTAGAGGTAACCTCAAACCTACTTTTAGATTAGAAGCTAGCCTCCTTCCAATCTAGAGAGGGCTCTCTCCTACTAATTCTTCAATAAGTAGAGTGGCTACATCTTGAGATAATGGTAGGGTTTATAAAATTGGTGATAGAGCAAGGAGAAAGTAGCCATTGGGCATGGAGTCATGAAACTAAATATCAATTACAAGGATCAATAATTGGTTGGTGAATATATCAATTACAATGTCTAGGTAGGAAACACTCCCAAATTGTAAAACTTGTTTTAGTATCGTGGAAGAACAAGGCGTTAACAATCCATCAAACATAAATCATCAAACAAGGTTGAATTTCATGTCCAACTTTAGAATAAAAGTAAAATTACTGAGAGCATCAACAATAATGAATTATGAATCACTTTCATTCATTAAAATTGAATACTTAACTTTCATATCAAAAAAAAGAAAGATAACATACACATGAGATAAACACACATTTGGAGTACACTGTCAAAATAATCTTTGTTCTAAAATAACTATGTACTTCTAATACTGATCCTCTTTATTAATATTCATAAAACAATTACAGTGCAAAAAGATGATATCCTTTCTAAAACCTCCCCCTAAACTCTCCTTCACATTCAATATATAGTCTCACAACCTAAGGAGGTCTAAATACTTAGTTTTTCTCATTCTAGAAGGAGTTACAAAAAAATAATAAACACTCTCAAACTAATTCCTA
>JZKD02S0420648.1:78910-98269 GCA_000966675.3 Picea glauca | reverse complement strand
TTGAAGAAATATGTACATGATGCTAATCATATAATTGACTGGTCTGTGATCCAGGTGGAACCGGAGGGAGAATTTCTACCATAACCCCAATGCATATTGGACAGAAAGGAAACCCGACTCCGGAACAGAACCATTGCATAGGTCAAGGTGCAGTGAAAACATTTTGGCCCAGATGAGGCTACATGGGAGATGGAAGATGCCATGAAACTGGCATATCCGATTTTGTTTACTTCTGTACTTGCAAATCGTGTTAGTAGATAATAACATCGAGGACGATGTTCCTTTTAAGGAGGAGGGAATTGTAACACCGTGTTTCCACCAACTTGTAAATATAACTGGACTGGCCAAGAACTATGGCAAACTCATACATGTGAATATGTGATGTAAATGGACCTTGAAGAAGAGGTCAATGAATGTGAATAACATTCTGAATTTATTGCAGGACTGCTGATGAGGGGAGGTGCAGAAAAAGAGACCACGATGGCAGTGGAGGACACCTGAAAAGGTGGCGTTAACTTCCACCGAGAATTAAATACTGTATTTGGACTCCACTTGCCCGAAGAACCAAAAGTGGCTCGCTGGCCCTGAAATTCAATGCCTCGCAAGCTGGTAGGCAGATGGCTTGATGAGGGATGGGATGGTGAACCGCCCATCCGTAGAGCCGTCAAGCCTGATCGGCGCGAGGGTAATTGTGCGACACGCAACCTCGCGAGAGGATAAGGCATATGGCAGAGACGATTGAAAGGGTAGATGCGAGGGGAAGGATTGCAACCTTCGCTCCTAGTCACTGGCAGATGGAGAGACGCAGTCTCGACAGCATCGTGGTCCAATCTCGGGGGTGCCTAGTGGTAAATCCGCTGGGAGTCGCTACGCCTACGGTTGGGTGGAAACGAGCACCCCTCTCAGCAGTGGCGTAAAACTTGGTGTTATATTTCTGATAAGTGTTTTCCCTCTGGCATCTGGAAATATATGTATTCTGATAATTATGCTCATAAGCTGTGAAACTGTGAATGTTTTCATTATAAGAAGGTTTGTATGGTATTTTGATCAGTATTAGTAGTTGTATATGTTTATAACAGGAAAACCATTGCATGGCTTATGTTGATAAATGAATCTAATTATGCATAAGTTGAACCAAGTCCGACTTCCAGTCTGCTCTTAGGAATTTGTTTCCCCTGATCTGTCTCCAAGAATGCCCCGAGATAGACCTCTTCATAGAGATTTCCCTCCTTAGAAAGGTTACCAAGAACCTGGAAAAAGGACTTGAATGTGCAAGTCTTAACAACCCTGTATAAAGAGGAATGACCCTCTTAAAATCTCGAAGTAGCAGCGTAGGGATAAGTATTGATCAACGGATGAGATCCTGTCGACGAATCCGCGGTCATTCACGATCGTTAAATCGAAGGAATAAACGAGGGTGTTAATTGCCTTAACCCCTTTTTCCTCCATCTTCATGAAATAGTGAGGAAATTGAAATCGTAGACCCCCAGGTTCCATGAGAATATATGGACCGTTGGTTTTTCCATGTCCAAAGAGAAATAGGAAAGTGTACGGAATTGGGACCGATCTGAACCATCAGATCTTAGATAGGAAACCCGACAGTCGTTAGATCCATAGGGAGATAGACGAGGGTTAAGCCTCGTGAATAGGGGCAAAAGGGATACGAGCCGTCCATCCGAGGAGGACAGGTGGCAGAGATCCAGGGAACTCGTGAACTCAGAGGTTCGCGAGGTAGGAGTCCAAAAGTTGGATGCTCCAAGTCACGAATGGAGAAGCCACGAGAGGATCAGAGTCATCCATCCGAGGAGGATAGGTGGAAGAGATCCAGGGAACTCGTAAACTCGGAGGTTCGTGAGGTAGTAGTCCGAAAGTTGGATGCTCCAAGTCACGAATGGCAAAGCCACGAGAGGATCAGATCCATCCATCCGAGGAGGACAGGTGGTAGAGATCCAAGGATATCGTGAACTCGGAGGTTCGCAGGGTAAGGGTCCAAGTATGTGGTACCCCAAGTCGCGAGACACGAGGAGTGAGGAAGAAGGGTAGTCGTTGGATCTGGGTCACAGGAGAACCGTCAGATCTACATGTAGGATCATGTATCGGGGTTTAGTAGGTTGAAGCCCACGATCTTGGCAACAGAAGCTGCAAAGTCGCGAAGCGTGATATTCTGTCGAGATCAAAACTGTCCATTATTTGGGACGCGTGTTAGGAGATCTCGAGGAGTCAGGGATCGGAGAATCGGAGTTTTCAAAGGTGTGAAACTCTTACTTGTTGGAATCGTGAAACATGATACTTCGAAAGGCAGGAATATAGCATGGACCACATAGGAGTCGGTGGAGGATAGGTGGCAGGTTAAAGACCGGGAGCCATCGGAGAATCGAGATTCAAGGAGTCGGGAATTCCGTAGGCGCATGCATTTTGGCATCGCAAACCTTGAAACCTCGATGAGGGGTAAGGTTGTGGTTATGGGGTGATGGTCACGTGGACCAAGGGCTGAGCCAGGAGGTCTAGCGTGAAAAAGGCGCGTCGGGAATCGGAGAATCGCGAGTCTTGGGGACGTTCGCACGTCGACATTGAAAACGTCGAAATCCCGATAGGATCCTAGGACTGTGGCCATATGAAGGCAGGTCACGTAGACCAACAGCATAGTCGGTAGGACTAAGGTGAAAAGGAGCTCATCAGTAATCGGGGATTTTGTCCCTTGAGGTAGAACGAAAATTTTTACTACGTTATAGTGGGTATGTGACAGGTTGCCTCTTGGGTCCGAAAGTGCCCGACTCGGATCGAGGCATGGAGACAATCATTTTTAGGTAAAATGATGTCAGGAACACAGTGGTGGTGTTATTTTTATGATCTGAGAAAAAATGGAGCAGATTAATTCCAGAATGAGTCATTTATTGCAGATGCAGTGGTACGGTAATCGAGGCAGAGGTGTCTCTTGGGCCTGAAAGTGTCCAACTCAGATGGAGACAATTTGATAGTCATTATTAGGATGAACGCAACAGTGGTGTTAGTTTTCTGATCCAAGCAAAAATTCAACAGCTTAACACCAGAATGAGTCATTTATTACAAAGGCAGTGGCATGGTAACTGAGGCAGAAATGTCTCTTGTGCTTGAAAGTGTTCGACTCGAATGGAGACGATTTTCCAATCATTTTTAGGTAATTCGATGACGCAAATCCAATGACGAGATATGTTGTTGTAGTAGAGATTCAGAGCAACAAGCTAAGTGTTGTAGAAGCCAATGTAAGCATGCTTTTTATTATGTTGTTTTGTCATTAAATGTTGCAGCATAGCATGCGTGTTATAGGTATGAAGGAGTAGAGAGAAGTTGCAGCAAGGCAACAAGATCAACTTATTCCTTCTATCTATTTGTTTATTATCTTCTTTCACATCAAATCAATCAGTTATATGTGACAGATAAATTGTGGCACTTGCATGACAAGTGGCCAATAAAGCAGTTTTGATTCTCATGGTTTCGGGATCTTTTGTATGGGATGCATATTTATACTTGGATCTGAGCAACAGATCTAAGGCTTTTGATGACTCCATGTTGATGGGGTTCATATTTTATTGTTCATATTTTTATGTATTGAGTATGTGGGAATGATGTCCATGTGAACATCATGGATGCCTCATGAGTAGAACTTGTGAAGCTGATACATTCCTGATCACATTCCGATCTATTGTTGTCGTCATCGAAGAGGGAATTTGGCCTTACAACTTGTAAAGGAGAGACGTCATTACATCGAGAAGAATAAAGTGGTCAGGCTTTGGAGAATGACCCGGAGAGGTAGCCCACTGCAAGGGTGAACTCTGTTATCAAGTGAAGTGTCTTATCCATTATGTGTATGATGTTCTTGTGTTGTTTTTCCATGAATTTTTGCACATAGGATGTTAAAAGCAAGCATGAAATATTTCACATAAGGAAGACTAAAGAGGTTTTCATTCACTTCCAATTCAAGAACACAGACTTCAACTTTACCTTTAATTCCAAATTGCTCAAGTAAAACGATCTATTACCGACCCTTTTGAAGGAGTGACATAATCAACTAGTTATTGGAAACTTATCGCTCCTAGGTTAAGATCATTTTTGTTTGCACTCCCTATTAGTCTAAGAGGATCAAAGTGCTACATTTTCATCAGAATGATTATTTCATATGATGATCCTAAGGTTTGGATTCTTTTTTTTACCACATTCTACTCATGCTTACACTAAGACAAGTTTTTGAGCTCCCTTATGCAAGTTGAGTGTCCAAATGACTCACATTGTTTCCTTCAATTCTATTTGGTATTCAACCCAAGATCAATAAGGAAAAGAGGTACACTGTAACATCCCACTCTTGCACCCATTGAGAGAACTTATCCTTGAGGATAGTTGCATGCAAGTGATCCCTGTCCTTGTACTATTGGCTATTTCGATTATGATTATGAAACATTGGATTTGATGTTATGTCATTTTTGTTGTATTTACATTGATAGGTGTTATTGACTGGGTTCTCCTGAGTGTGTAGGACTTTGGACATTGAGGATGGAGAGGCATTGATGAAACCCCTTGGACTCTGGATCAAGTCAAGGAGTGGAATATTTTGTTTGAATGTTGTTGATGTGACATATGTACATATGATTAGATGTTATGATGATTGATTATTATTGCTAACATGATTCGTTGATGGATGCAAGCTGATGATAGATTTCCTACCAAACTCACATTTGGAGTAGAGGGGTCATGCACAAAAACTAGAGACATTGAGGGAGAGGCGTGGTAGCAGCTCTACCACAACCTACTAGCACTCCCATCATGGCTCGAACTATAGGTTAATGATTACCTAGGTCGAGAAGACCCACGATGTCGTGAGGGAAGACTTTCATAGTCACTCATAATGATTCTAAAGGGACTTATTCCTTAGAGGACCTTAGTCTCCCACAAGATCACCTAGTGGAATATTGACTCTAGCGGTTTGACGTCTACTAAATTTAGTCAAGAGGCAAGTGACACCCTTGGAGCGCGTAGTGCATCTTGAAGGGAACGTCGTGCAAAAAAACAGAAAGAGGTGAGTGGCACCCTTAGAACATGTAGTGCGTCTTGAAGGGCACGTTGTGCAAAGAAAACGGAAGAGGTGAGTGGCACCCTTGGAGCATGTAGTGCATCATGAAGAGCATGTGACGATTTCCACTGATAAGTTAATAAACCTAGTACCTAGAACACTATGCCTCCTTAGGACCTGGTAATCCTTAAAATAGATGATGGTATGAGTAAAAATTTAATAACTAAAATTTCCCTTAAAAATTGTCTCCTATCTTAGGAAAATTAAAACCTAGGTCTAAGTAGAACATGTGGTCAAAAAATAAAAAATAACATGTAACAAGAAGGGGGGTAAGAAATTCAAACTTATTTATTAAAGTCAAAATTATAATGGAGGATAAAATTTATTAAAAGGAAAAATGGTTGTTTTATCTACAGTTGCTAAATTGAATTTTAGTTAAAAAGGAAAAAGGGGGAAACTTAAAAAAAAAATGAAACTTAAAAGAAAAAGGGAAATTTAAAGAAAAAGGGGAAACTTAAAGAAAAAGTTGAATGTATAACTTAGTAAGGAATCTTTCTTTTGGAACTTTCTATTTATGAACTGAACTAGGAATTAAGTAAGGCGTAAGTCATTTAATAATTGTAAGGAAATTTTGGGACACCGAGGAGGAATTTTAGGAATGATTTAGGTGTGTGAGGGAAATAGGAATAATTGATTAATTAATAAAATTGATTTTCTTGTGCACCTAGGGGATCAGGCGACATGTGTACAGGGGAGGTTTTTCGAAATTAATTAAATGAATAAGGAATTTAATGAGAATTTGGGAAACTAATTACTTAAAAACTCTATAAAATGGATGGAGGAGGAGGAGGAGTATGGATCTCATCTTTTTGTGTAACGTTATGCTGCTCAAATTTTATCTTGACTGAACTTTCTTTTGTGGGAGTTGGAATACCCAGGTCAGGTAACGAGTGGTAGCTCGACCTTGTGAGGCGAGCTGGGTGCTAGCATTCTCTAGTATTGTGTGTGTGGCCCCTTTACAGCTCGAGGGGCACAGGGGGAATAAGAGTACTCCTAGCGTTAGCTGGGAGGTACCGGTGAGGTCACATTGGTTGGAAAGAAGGAGCTGGATGGAGCGCGCATGAGACAATGACTTTGAAGCATTTTCATTTGGCTAAGGTATCCCTATTAAAGTTGTTACTTGCAATTAAATTTAATTTACACTTGTTTACTTAATGTACTCAGATGAATATAATTCCTTGCCATGATCTTTCCTTGCATATATTCTACGGTAATTGTAATCCTCTTGTCGCTTGATTCATTCAAAAGAACCCTTTCTATCCACAATATCCTTTACTTTTGATTTATTGTCAGAGTGACCCCAGACCCAAAACTTGCCTGTGCTCTTGTATCTCCTGCCTGCATTTTCTTTGTTCCTTGATTGCACTTTTATTTCATTATTTATTTCTCCACGGAAAAGATCTCGATGTAGATTTGTGTTTTATCCTCTGTGTCATGATCCATAAGTTATTAGTCTCTTCCTGAGCAGTCGGCCAGGAGCCGAATCGACTTTCTTCACTCCAGTGTTTAAGACTTATATTCAAATGCCCTGCTTTCTTGTGCATGGATAATAAGTGTAGGATGATTCCTCTGCCCAACGTTATTTGTAGCGAGGACCTCTGTGTTTTCCCTTAAGTTTTAATCTCATCACCCTATGTCTTTACTCGAGTTTTTTTTGTGAGTTTACACCTTGTTTCAACCCTCACCTTACCCAGCGTTTCCACTTCTTTGTGCATATGCTATCTTTGTTAGAAAGGATCTTATTTGTTATCTATGCATCATTCTAGTTATGGATTTTATTGTTCTTTACTTGTGGATTTCAATTTTTATTTACACAGCGTTCCAGTTATGGAGTTTTAATGTTCCTTAGTTATGGATTTTCTATGGTTATTTACACAATGATTTTATCATTACTCCTGCGTTTGATTGAGAATTTTATTTCTACTTTTTCGAATTGAATAGAATTTGAAATTCACATTTTAATTAGCATTGAAATAGCAATTGAATTGGTTATTACATCGATTAGCTTTGAAATTCAATTAAAGCAAGTAAGGAGAATAAAACAACTTGCATTGATTTAGCATTTGAACTTGTGATTTTATGATACTACTGCGATTTTACCATGACAATCCATTGTATAACTATAATCGTTGTTGTATGAAATGTGTATAAATCGTACATAAATTGTTGTTGTATATAAATCTTTGATTCGTAAATCATGTATAAATCGTACCTAAATCATTGTTTTGTAAATCGTATATAAATCATGGTTGTAAAAATCGTGCATAAATCATACAAAATCGTTGTTGTATATAAATATTTTTTGTGTGAATTGTATATTTATTGCAATTCAAATCGTTTTCCTATTTACGACAATAATTAAAATCATAGCCTTACTATAATTAAAATCGTTTGCCTTGATGCAACTGTATATTTGTTGTAATTAAAATTGGTTGCATGTTTACTACAGTAATTAAAATCGTTTTTCTTGGTGCAATTGCCCCTTAAATTTTTCCCAACCCTTGACAACGCTGAGTGTAAGAGAATTGTTTTTTGTTATCCAGTTGTTGACAATGCAAAGTTTGTCTGAGGATTGGCAAGAACACTCTAAATTTTCATATTTAATAGTTGCTTGATAGCCACGATGTTGGTGGCAATTATGTTGGTGAATTTCATCTTGCCTGTGGAGGTTTCCATTTGGATTCAGTTGTAAGGGATTATTCACTACATGATCTGGCTCAGTGTTGACAATGGTGATTACACAACCATCAACCCATTCAAGTTGTTATTACCAATCTTATAACTTTTGGACCAAAAACTAATTGTATTTTTATACCAATTGTTTATAGATCAGCCCTTGACCTTCTGAACAATAAATCAATTGTTTATATATAGTAATTTCTTATTCATCAATCGTATATATCAGTTTTTAACTTTTCCACAATATATTAAATTTCTTAAATGGTAATAGTTGCAATGAAAATGGATTAGTTGATTATTTGCATTAGTATGAGATTAATTGATGAATTGCTTAAATGATAATAGCTGCAATGAAAATGGATTAGTTGCTTATTTGCATTAGTATGAGATTAATTGATTGATTTCTTAAATGGTAATAGCTGCAATGAAAATGGATTACTTGCTTAAGTTCTTTAGTATTAGATTAATTGATTGATTGGAATGGTAATGGTTCCCTAGTTTGCACTTAGTCATAATGGTTTAACAACAAATGGTTATGGTTTATTTGGGTAACAGTTTAATGGCTTGCGCAAGATTATTGGTTGAAGGTTTAATAGTTTTTTTAGCTAAATTATTATTGTTAAACAATTAATTGGGTACCTTGCGCCTTGTGCCTTAGTTGAATGGTAAACGACGATTGGTCATGGTTGTTACACCACCTATGATTGCCTTGTAGGAAAACAAGAAACCCTTCGGTTAGTTGCGCATTTTAAATTCAAATGATGTCACCTTGCATCTTCTTGAGTAGTGATTGGGTGCTTGGGTATAGTCTTCTTGTATTTTGACAGTTAATTGGGTACCCTAGCGCGCTAGAGTTTTCTTGGGATATTGGTCTAGATCCATTATGTTTCACCTTGGTTACTGTCATGACCATCGCTTGTGACAGTATGATTCCTGATGAGGGGATCATTGTGCGCCCTGATGGACAAATGCAAATGATAACCTGGTCAGAGTCTTGTGATTCCTGATGTGGGCGTATGGTTTGTTGTAATTGATATTGGTACTTGGTTCTGTAACACCTTCATGTGATTAGTTTTTCTCTCCATAGAAGTTTCTAGTTACAGGTTTTCAAAGTCGTTGTGTCAGGATTTTTTATGTTGTCTTTTAACTTGTAGGCATTCACTTGCTTGTCTTGGGTGGGTAGCTATTTTTTTTGTCTATCTAATTATCACATTTTTCATCTAGTTGCACGATGTGATAGTATGTGGGGTTATTGTTTTCTGTTGCCTGATTTTCATGCATTGTGTTCATCGTCAAGTTGTGTTGATTAATTATTTTCATTGTTACTTTCCTGCAAAAAAAAAAAATTGTACTTGATTTGCATCTTATCTAGTCGTAAAGACTGGGGTCATTACATATGGTATCAAAGCCAGGTTCGACCCTGCGACTGTGGATCTCCATGCTTTCCACTGCAAACCCTTGAGTAATAACCTAGCGCTAATTAAAATTTTAATTTGTTGATGCGGTGATCTTGATTAGAGTACGCCACAGAGGTATGCAACGTGGTGCCATGGAAGGAGGTGCGACGCCTCCAGAGGTGCCTGTGCCCTCAGAGACTAACCCCCAAGGATAAGAACAAGTCCTTGGGCTAGATTCGATTGTTGTAAGTGATGAAGATGGTTTGACAAGGTCCTTCCATGGAATGTCATAGGCCTTGATTCACCATCTGTTTTTAGATGAGTTCAGTGCACCTATACCCCTGGAGGTCCGTAGCATACCCCCACTAGTATCGTTATCATTCACCGAGAACTTGAGAGGGATGCGTTCTCAAGTCTATGAGTGTCACAAATGGCTCAACCATCAAGGAATGGATGGACATCAAGGCGATGTGCTTCACGCTCCATGATTATGACGTCTAGCATGAAGGTTCACGGGGTGGTATTTCAAATGAAGGGGTGTGCTCTTCTATGATGGAAGACGCTCCTGCCATGATTGAATATGGTCGTCGAAGATGTGTCATGGGAACTGTTTGAGGAACAGTTCTGGGAGAGGTATCTATCTGAGGAATTTATTGAGCATCAACTCAACGAGTTCAATGCCTTATGACATTGCAGTCGTACAGTGCTCGAGTATGAGGCCCGCTTTATGGAGCTAGTTCGGTATGCTCCACACCTGAATACCAAAAAACTTAAGGTCAAAAGTTTCATGTTTGGCCTTAATGTCATCATTCATGCAAGGGTTAGGATTATGATGCTCCAAAACTTTCATGATGTTGTTCATAAAGCCCTCATAGTAGAGGAGGAGATTATCAGCAGGGTTCAGAGCAGGAATCCAGCGAGACCAGTAGGTCAGATGTCATCTGGTGCGCTGCAACATCAAACACCAACTAGAAATTTACCAGGATATCGTGGTTTCTAGAGAGGATCCACTTTTACTACACCTCAATGATCAGCATCTTAGCAGGGGCCTCCTTACCATCGCTAACCAGACCCTTAGTATTTTGATAGATCCAGGTGCTATAGAGAGTTTTATCTCTGGTGTAGCACTGAAAAGAATTAAGGTAAAGGCAGTTGAATAGGATGAGTTTAGCTTTGTAGAAATGGCTTCGGGAGCCAAAAAAAGGTTGGTGGGAAGGTTACGGGCTGTAGTCTTAACCTAGGAGAGTTTTTCACTAGGGCCAACCTATATGTCACAACCTTAGGGTTTTATGACATCGTGATCGATATGGACTGGTTGGAATCGCATGAGGCGATACTCAATTGTAGGATGAAACAATTGAGCTTGGTCAATGATGAGGGTCAGAGATGGGTGATAGTAGGTCAAAACGAGGAAGTTTCTCTGAGGTTCATTTCTTCCTTGCAGCTACAAAAGAGCATTCTCAAAGGATGTAAGTTTTATGTGATCCTCGCGTTAAACAAGAACGGAGTAGCAAAAAGTCTAGAACACCTTCTGGTGGTTAGAGAATTTGCAGATGTCTTCCCCGAGGAGTTACTCGGAATGCCACCTAAGAGGGAGTTGGAGTTTACCTTAGACCTAAAACTGAGGATTGAACCAATAGAAAGAATTCCTTATTGGATGTCGACCTCAAAGTTACAGAAGTTGAAAATGAAACTGAAGGAGTTGTTGGACCTAGGACTTATATGTCCAAGTGTTTCACCGTGGGTTGCGCCTGTTATTTTCATACTTAATAAGGATGGGTCATTGAGACTTTGCATTAACTACCATCAATCCATCAAGGAAATGATAAAGAATCAGTACCCATCTCCAAGGATTAATGATCTGTTCGATCAAATGAAAGGCGCGATGGTGTTTTCAAAGATCGACTTGAGATCTAGGTATCACCAGTTATAGATCAAAGAGGAGGACATCCCTAGAACGCCTTTAAGACAAGGTTTGGACGTTACGAGTTTATTGTCTTATCGTTGGGACTGATGGACACTCCAAGGGTATTTATGAGTTGTATGAATGGGGTGTTCCACGAATTCTTGGACAAGTTTGTCCAAGTATTCATTGAAAATATTTTTATTTACTCTCGGACGGTGGAGAAACATGACGAGCACTCGTGCATGGTACTAGAGTGTCTACTAGAGAAAACATTGTATGGGAAATTATCTAAATGATCGTTTTATCAATCGAAGATTTACTACTTAGGGAATGTCATCTTTGGCAAAGGTATCAATGAGGATCCAACAAAAGGTTGAGGCTATTATGGAATGGGATGCGTCGATGAGTGTCTCTGAAGTGTGTAGCTTCATGTGTTTAGAGGGATACTATCGACAGTTCGTCGAGGGTTTTTCAAAGATAGAAAATCCGATCACGGAATTGCAGAAGAAGAGCAAGAAGTTTGTTGGGACCGAGAAATGCGCAGAGGCATTTTTGAGGCTCAAAGAGATGTGTACGACATAACCGATACTAAAGTTCCTGACATGGACGTAGACTTCTTGGTACGCACTGACACAACGAAGGAAATCTTAGGTGGACTCTTGATGCAAGACGATCAAGTGATTTCTTACATCTTAAGAAATTTGAGAAGGCATGGGGAGAACTATGGGACGCACGATTTGGAGTGGTTAGCCATCGTTTATGCCTTGAGAGTTGGGAGACACTACCTTATTCGATGGAAATTCGACCTAAAAATGGACCATTGTGGACTACAACACATATTTACACAAAGCGACTTAAACGTGCGACAACAATGTTGGTCATAATTTCTTAGTGAGTATGATTTTGAGATTACTTACATAAAAAGGACAATGAACGGAGTGGTAGATGCATTGAGTCGGAGACCACACATATTTTTGGTCATGCCTCTTCAGACAAATATACGTGAAAATATTCTAACTTTGAAACACAACGATGAATGGTACAAAGAGGTCATGGATTTTATTGGACAAAACCCAGTGATGGTACCAAAATTTGAAGGATTTACTATGGACAATGACAAATTATTGAGATTTAAAGGTCAAATTTGCATACCGCCCAATGACAAGTTGAGGAGTTTGATCCTAAAAAAGGCTCGCAGAGCAGTGTACATGGATCACCCAGGAGTCACGAAGATGAGAGCAGACCTTAAACCCTTATTCTTTTGGAAATGAATGAAGGAAGACGTAGTCAACTACGTGGCAAGATGTCTAGAATGTCAGCGGGTGAAGGATGAACATAGACATTAGGTAGGATTACTACAGGCACACGTTATTCCACAATCAAAATGGGAGGTCATTTCAATGGATTTCGTTGTTGGATTTCCATTGAAGGAAAGGAGACACGACTCGATTTTTATGGTAGTCGATACTCTGACGAAGAGTGGTGATTTTATTCCTATGCGTACGACGTATCAACCACCTGACATAGCTAGAATTTTCAACAGTGATACTGTGAGGTTGCATGGTGTGCCTAAGAGGATTATATCTGATAGAGGGTCAATGTTTACAAGATGATTTTGGACTAGTTTCTAAGAGGCCTTGGGAACCCAACTTAACTTTAGTAAAACATATCACCCAGAGACAGATGGGCAGACCAAAAGGAAAAACCAAATCTTGGAGGATATGTTGCATATGTACGTTATGGACCAAAAAAAACGTCGGAAAGAGTTCTTGCCACTGGTAGAGTTTTCATACAACAACAGTTAACAAAGAACCATTAAGATGGAACATTTTGAGTTTCTTTACGGGCGACCGTGTCAGATGCCTCTGAGTTCGGATTGGCTTGAGGATAGGGTCCTAGTGGGACCAAAAGCAATCCAATAAATGGAAGATAAAATGAAAACAATAAGATAAAGTATCAAGGAAGCATTGGATCGGTAGAAGAGTTATGTCGATGCGCATCGTGTCGATCCTAGTTATGAATTTGGCGATCGTGTCTTCTTGCGAGTGAAAACGCATAAGAGTTCAATCAAGTTTTGAAAGGGTTCTAAACTCTCTCCTAGGTTCATGGGACCTTTCAAGATTGTGGAAAAGAAGGGGCCCATGGACTATCAACTAGCCTTGCCTAATTATTTGAGGTGTATGCATGATGTTTTTCATGTATCTATTTTGAGACATTATATTAGTGATCCTATACATGTTAATGACATGAGTACCTTGCAAATATCTGACGAGGGTGCACTCATGATAGATCCAATCTGCATCCTGGAGCATCGGATTCGACAACTACATTGTCAAACAGTACATCAGGTCAAGGTCCAGTGTGAAAACTATAGTCCACACTCGACAACCTGAGAGAACGCATACGATATGCGTTAGTAGTTTCCATTTTTGTTTGATAGATAGACTTATGATACTGTGATACACTTTATTCGACACTTATATACTGTGAAACTTTGAGACGAAGTTTAAAACAAGAGGGGGTGTATGTAACATCCCGCTCTTGCGTCCATTGAGAGAACTTATCCTTGAGGGCACTTGCGTGCAAGTGATCCGGGTCGTTTTACTATTGTTTATTTTGATTATGATTATGAGACATTGGATTTGATGTTATGTCATTTTTTGATATTTACATCGACATGTGCTATTCACTAGGTTCTCTTAACTATGCAAGACTTTGGAGATTAAGGATGCAGAGGCATCGATGAAACCCCTTGGACTCTGGATCGAGTCAGGGAGTGGACTGTTAGGTCTAAATGTTGTTGATTTGGCATATGTACATATGATTTGATGTTATGATGATTGATTATTATTGTTGGCATGATTCGTTGATGGATGTAGGTTGATGATAGCTTGTCGAATAGACTCACATTTGGAGTAGAGGGGTAATGCACGACAACCAGAGACATTGAGGGAGAGGTGTGGCAGGATCCCTACTACATCCAACTAGCACTCCCTCTGTGGTTCGAATTGTAAGTTAACGATTACCTAGTTCGAGAAGACCTGCAATACTGTGAGGGCATATTGTGAGGTCTCTCATGATGATTCTAAGGGGCGCTCAATAAGGCAGGGGCCTTATTTCTTAGAGGATCTAGGTCTCCCACAAGATCACCTGGCAGAGTATTGACTCTAGGGGTTTGATGTCTATCGAATTCAGTCAAGAGGCGAGTGGCACCCTTGGAGAACATAGTGCATCTTGAAGGGAACGTCACGCAAAGAAAATAGAAAGAGGCGAGTGGCACCCTTGGAGAACATAGTGCGTCTTGGAAGGCAAGTCGCGCAAAGAAAATGGAAAGAGGTGAGTGGAACCCTTGGAGCACATAGTGCGTCCTCAAGTTCACATTGTGATTTCCACTGATAAGTTAATAAACCTAGTGCCTAGAAAACTATGCCTCTTTAGGACCTGGTCGACCTTAAAATAGATGATGGTATGAGTAAAAAAAATTAATAACTAAAATTTCCCTTAAAAATTGTTTCCCATCCTAGGAAAATTAAAACCTAGGTCTGAGTAGAACATGTGGTAAAAACAAATTTAAAACAACATGTAACAAGAAGGGGGGTAAGAAATTCAAATTTATTTATTAAAGTCAAAATTATAATGGAGGATTAAATTTATTAAAAGGAAAAATGGTTGTTGTATCTACACTTGCTAAATTGATTTTTAGTTAAAGAGGAAAAAGGGGGAAACTTAAAAGAAAAATGAAACTTAAAAAAAAAGGAAACTTAAAGAAAAAGGGAAACTTAAAAAAAGGGGGGAAACTTAAAGAAAAAGATGAATGTCTAACTTAGTAAGGAATCTTGCCTTTGGAACTTTCTATTTATGAACTCAACTAGGAATTAAGTAAGGCATAAGTCATTTAAGAATTGTAAGGAAATTTTGGGACATCGAGGAGCATTTTTAGGAATGCTTTAGGTGGATGAGGGAAATAGGAATAATTAATTAATTAATAAAATTCATTTTCTAGTGAAACTAGGGGATTGGGCGACATGTGTATGGGGGAGGTTTTTCAAAATATATTAAATGAAAAAAGAATTTAATGAGAATTTGGGAAACTAATTACTTAAAAACTCTATAAAAAGGATGGAGGAGGAGGATTATGGATCTCATCTTTTTGCATAATGTTATGCTACTGAAATTTTATCTTGACTGAAATTTCTCTTGTGGGAGCTAGGATACCCAGCTCGGGTAACGAGTGGTAGCTCAACCTTGCGAGGCGAGCTAGGTCCTAGCATTCTCTGGTATCGTGTGTGTGGCCCTTTTGCGACTCGAGGGGTTCAGGGGGAAGAAGAGTATCCCTAGCGTTGGTTGGGAGGTACCAGTGAGGTCACATCGATTGGAAAGCGAGAGCTAGATGGACTGTGCATAAGACAACAACATCAAAGCATTCACATTTGGCTAAGGTATTCCTGTTAAAGTTGTTACTTTGAATTAAATTAAATTTACACTTGTTTACTTAATGTACTCAGATGAATAATTCCTTGGTATGAGATTTCCTTGCGTGTATTATATGGTAATTGTAATCCCCTTGTTGCTTGATTCATTCAGAGGAACCCTTGCTATCCCTAGTATCCTTTAATTCTAAGTTATTGTCTGTTTGCATGTAGCCGGAGTGACCCTGAACCCAAACCTTGCCTGTGCTCTTGTATCTTGTGCCTACGTTTTATTTGTTCCTTGATTTCACTTTTATTTCATTATTTTCTTGTCCACAGAGAAGATCTAGATGCAGATATGTGTTTTATATTGTGTGTCATTATCCTTAAGTTATTAGTCTATTCCTGAGCAGTCGGTAAGGAGCCGAATCAACTATGTTCACTTCGGTGTTTAAGACTTAGACTCAAATGCCCTGCTTTCATGTGCATGGACAATAAGTGTAGGATCATTCCTATGCCCATCGTTATTTGCAGCGATATCCTCTTCATTTTCCCTTGAGTTGTAATCTCAACACCCTCTCTTTTTACTAGAGTTTTCATCGTGCGTTTACACCTTGTTTTAACCCTCACCTTAACCAATGTTTCCACTTCTTTGCGCATGCGCTATCTTTGTTAGACATGATCCTATTTGTTATCTACAAAACATTCTAGTTATGGATTTATTGTTCTTTAGTTATGGATTTCGATTGTTATTTACACAACGATCTAGTTATGGAGTTTTAATGTTCCTTAGTTATGGATTTTATATGGTTATTTCCACAACGAATTTATCATTACTCCTGCGTTTGATTGGGCATTTTATTTATACTTCTGCGAATTGAATAGTATTTGAAATTCACATTTTAATTAGCATTGAAATAGCAATTGAATTTGTGATTACAATGATTATCTTTGAAATTCAATTAAAGCGAGTAAGGCAAATAAAATGACTAGCATTGATTTAGCATTTGAACTAGAGATTTTATGATACCATTGTGATTTTACCATGAAAATCCATTGTATAGTTATAATCGTTCTTGTATAAAAAGTGTATAAATCATACCTAAATCTTTGTTGTATATAAATCTTTGTTGTGTAAATTGTATATAAATCGTGGTTGTAAAAATCGTGTAAAAATCGTACCTAAATCCTTGTTGTGTAAATCATATATAAATCGTGGCTGTAAAAATCGTGTATAAATCATACAAAATCGTTGTTGTATATAAATATTTGTTGTGTGAATTGTATATCTACTACAATTCAAATCGTTTTCCTGTCTACTACAGTAATTAAAATCATTTCCTTACTATAATTAAAATCGTTTTCCTTGATGCAATTGTATATTTACTGTAATTAAAATTGGTTTCATGTTTACTACAGTAATTAAAATCATTTTCCTTGTTGCAACTATTCCTTCAATTTTTCCCATCCCTTGACAGCACTGAGTGTCAGAGAATCAATTTTTATTATCCAACTGTTGACAGTGTAGAGTTTGTCTGAGGACTGGCAAGAACACTCTAAATTTTCACATTTAATAGTTTCTTTATAGCCACGATGTCGGTGGTAATTATGGCAATGAATTTCATCTTTCATGTGGCGGCTTTCGTTTGGATTCAACTGTAATGGATTATTCTGATCCAGATTTATGCAGGAACACAATGAAATACAAAAATACCCATAAACGTGGAGATGCAGTGGAAACAAAACTTCATTTCCTTAACAACAAATGACTAAAATATGCTTAAAAACAGAATGGAAATAAAATAGCTAGGGCGTTGGTAGCTTATCTCTGAGAAGAGATGTGGCAGCTACTAGCCTCTAAAATCTATGTTACAATGAGGCTCGAAGGCCTATATATTATTGAGAAAAAATGGAAAATCCTAAACATCCAAAAACCTAACCCTAGGAGATGAAACGCTAGAATATGGGCCCCGTTGGGGTAAATTGGTACATCAATTTCCTGGGGTCGTAACTTTGGAATACTATCCACATTTGATGCACATGATACATCATTAGAAATATCTATCTGAGGACTATACTACTAATAACGAATATCGAGTCCAAAACGAACTCATATTCGTCAGAGCATTTGATGTCAAAAAACGTCGTTTAGGGCCTCAAAACGGCTCCAGAAGTTAAGGACCTGAAAAACTGCTAAAAATAGTAAATTGTGCTACAATTAAGGAAACTGGAAAAATGAAAGAAACAATGGTGTGGGTCCAAATGGAATAGGCGGGTGGACACCAATATCCACCTAGATCATTCCTCCCCCCTTAGGAAGCAATGGTCCCCATTGCATTGAGTTCCTCCATTAGATGAGGAAACTTCTATTGAATTTGGTCCCTAGTGAGCCACTTGCCCTAGTGAAGGAGTTGGCCTGTTTTGACAACTCGATATAGATGGATCCTCTGCTGGTGGGTGTTTTTGATCTGTGTGTCCATAATTTGATCAGTTTTGGCTTGTTCCATGCAATCTGGGTTTAACTTTGTTGGTGTGAGTTGTTACCCCGTGTCGGATGTGTCCAATAGATGTGGAAAGTAGGGTTGAAGGCAATCCACATTGAACAATGGGTGGAGACCAAGGAATGGTGGAATACTGATCTCAGATTAATTGTCCCCTACAACCTTGGTGATGATGTATGGCCCATATTGAAGCAGTAGAATCTTGCGGTAGGGTCCAACGAGCGCTTCTTTTGCAAATGTAGCCACACTTTGTTTCCCACCTAGAAGTTGTGTGGCACCCGATATTGATCATGTCCCTGCTTTTACTTAGCATTGGCTCTATCCAAGATGTCATGAAGCTATTGGTGGATGTACTAAATGTGCTTAATGAAGTTGTTTTCCTTGTCAACCTCATACTGGATATGGGATGAATCATTCTGAGTAGCCACAAATGGCATGGCTACGTCAATGGACATAGTGGCTTGAATCCCAATCCCAATTGAAAGGGGTTGTGGTTGGTTGAGCTATGGAGAGCCTGGTTGTAGCTCTATTGTACATAGGGGAGGCTCTCATCCCATGTGCATGGATTCTTTGAGTTGTACATGCACAAAATGTGTACGATCATCCAGTTGACGACCTATGTCTGACCATCAGTTTGTGGATGGAAAGTTGTGGACCATGTGATCTTGGTGTCCAACATCGACTAGAGGCTAGTCCAAAATGTACTGAGGAAACTATTGTCCCGATATGAGATGATAGACTGTGGGATCCCAAAGTGTAACCACACTTGTTCAAAGAAGAGTTTAGCAGTGTCTTCTACTATGATATTCTTCTTCCAGGCCATCATAATGGACATCTTCAAGAATCTGTTGATGACCACAAAAACATAGTCATTTCCATGCTTAGTAGAAGTGTTAAGGTCCTAACCCGCACATAGGTAGATCAATGTATTCGGATGTAATAAAGGTCAATATTAATAAGACCTTTCAATAAAATAGAATAAGGCAGATGTAAGAAGACCTGATAGAAGCTTTCGCTTCTAGAAGGATCGTCCTCTAGATGCTTCTTTTTAGTATAAATAAGAGTCGAGGGTATGAGAACCCTAGCTGGGATATTATTGTAATAGAGCGCTGCTCAATTGCAGGTTGCCCCCTCGAGGAGGCCTGTGAACATTGCTATCTGATTCAAAGTGCTATTTTTGTTGCTATTTCGTGAATCATTTCTGTGTATTGTGAAGATTATGCTGGATATTTTACTGTTATTCTGTTGTTTCTAGCATTTCGTTTCTGTTCTGCATATTTTATATATCTAGTATCTTGCAAGTGGTATCAGAGCACTTTCCTTGGCAGAAATTGTGGGTATTTTTTTTTCAGGGTAGAGACGT
>JZKD02S0420648.1:52597-73164 GCA_000966675.3 Picea glauca | reverse complement strand
TCGTGAATCATTTCTGTGTATTGTGAAGATTATGCTGGATATTTTACTGTTATTCTGTTATTTCTAGCATTTCGTTTCTGTTCTGCATATTTTATATATCTGGTATCTTGCAAGAAGGAAGGATCGACATGTAATCCATGGATATGGATTCCCAAGGTCGAATAGGTGTAGGAAGCAGAGTATAGAGGCCTTGATTCTTGATGGTTTGTCTGGAAATGGCACAAGAAGTGCAGGACTTGATGTACTTCCTGACATCCCGTCAAAGGTTCGACCAATAGAAATACTTTTGCAGTACTGCCATGATTTTCTCGACCTTGAAATTCCCAGCGATCCGACTGTAGTGTGCCTCCCAAATCATCTTGTCACACTCACTTGAAGGAACTCAAATATGTCCCAGGTGACATAGCAGGGCATCCTAGAGGTGAAAATTAAGAAATTTCTTACCCTCCAAGAGTGTATTGTATGTGTGGCCGAATTTAGGATCACTTTTGTAGAGAAGAGGCCAATCGAAAGTCTCGTGCCCATAAGAGTTTAGCACCGTGGTTAGTGCCATGATAGGTGGTCGAATGAGGCAGTCTGCAACATTATTCATGATTCATTTCTTTTACTTAATGTTCAAATGAAACTGTTGCAAGTATGTGGACCACTTCTGATGCAAATCATTCTACAACTTCCATTGTGTTTGTATGAATTGCAAGGGTCGGTGGTCTATGTGGATTCCCGTTTCCATTCCCAAAATGTAATGATTCCATTGTAGGCAAGCCTGCACAATGGAATACATCTATTTTTCATAAGTGGGATATTTTCGGACTGTGTCGAAAAGTGTCTCACTGTTACATGCCACTGGATGCCCCTATTGAGTAAGGATCGTCCCAATAGCATACTCAGAGGAATTTGTATCGATCTCAAATTGTTGTTGCAAGTCTGGTAATGTGAGTACTGGTGCAGAGAAGAGGCAATGCTTCAACTCTTTGAACGCCTTCTGTTGAGATTTAGACCAAAATAATTTTTCTTTCGCTCCTCCCTTGGTGACTTGACTCAAGGGCCAAGTGATATGAGAGAATCCCAACATGAACCTGCGGTAGAAATTGGCAAGACCCAAAAAGATGTAGAGCTCTATTAGGGTGGTTGGTGCTGGCCAATCCTGAATGACTTGGATCTTGGCTGGATCCACATGCACCCCCCACTCATCAATAATGTATTCCATATACTAAATTTGGGTCATGCCAAAAGTGTACTTCTCCAAATTGGCACACAACTTGTGTTGTTGCAGTGTTTGGAGGACTTGTTGGATGTGGTGGAGGTGATCTTCCCAAGTCTAGTTGAATATCAAAATGGCATTCAAGTAAACCACTACAAATGAGTTGGTGAATGGTTTCAAGATGTCGTCCACTAGAGTCATGAAGGTTATAGGGGCATTCATCAACCCGAAAGGCATGACCAACCATTCAAAAAGTCCCTCCTTGGATTTGAAGGCAATATTCCACACATCAGAGGGTTCGATTGGTACCTGATGATACCTAGAATTCAAGTTGATCTTGCTGAAATATTTCTCCCCCTTGAGTTGGTCCAGAAGGTCATCAATCTATGGGATCAGGTACCTATTCCGGAAAGTGATCTTGTTCAATGCCTAATAGTCAATGCATAGTATCCAAGTCCCATCCTTCTTCTACACCAGCACGATCGAGCTCCCACTTGGCGATGAACTCGGTCGAATGTGACCTTTCTGCAACAACTCTTAAATCTACCTCTTGATTTTTTCATTCTCCAGAACAGAGCATCGATAGATTGGTCCATTTAGAAGAGACATACCTGGGGTCTGATCAATGGGGTGCTTGACCTAGTAGTGTAGAGGCACCCCTATGGTGGAGGTGAATATGTCCTCATACTCCTCCACGACCTTATCCATCTATTGTTGTCATGCAGAGGGGCCCTGTCTGGAGGTCTTGGCCACAGTCTTCTTTTTTCCCTGAGGGTGGATCATCAGGAAAACAAATTTCCTGGTTTTGGAAATGAGCTTACTACATTGTTTTGCAGTAACCAAAGAGATGGATGGGCGGTGCTATTTTTGGTATCCTGTACAACTTATTTCCCAAAGTAATAATAACAACACGAGACCTGGACTCATACACATCATTTCACTTCCACATGTATGGTCGGCCTAATAATACATCAAAAACATCAAGAGGATTAATTTCACATAATACCTCATCCATGAAGGGCTTGATGTTGAATGGAAGGCGACATTGTTGGCTGACACAAAGGTCATGTCCTTGGTGGAGCCACCCGATGGTGTATGGTTTTGGGTGTGTTGTGATTGGAAATCCCAGTTGTTTCATGACCTCTACTAAGATGAGGTTCCCTGGCTCTCGTTGTCGATAATGAAATGCAACTGGGAACCCTTTACCCACATCTGGGAATGGAACAGGCGCTTCACTTCCTCTTGATATTTTGGTTCCTTCTTTTGGATCTTCATAGTGGCAATGGTGGTGTTGGGCTCCGCATCAATAATTTTCTTCCCCTTGTCATTGCCCTTGCTGGGTTCTGATTCAAAGTCGGATCCTGCATCTGATTCAAAAGCCTTCAACTCGACTACCAGTGACTGATTGGCCCGGCACTCACTTGTGTTGTGAGTGGAGATCTTATGGAAGTCACACCACTTCCCTGTGTCCTTTTTTGGATTCGTGGTGTTGTTCTTTGTTTGCGGCTTTGGTAGGTTGTCCTGGGCTACCCCTTCTTGGCTTGGTCCTTTTTTCGGTGGCTTGGGGGTACCTTTCCCTTGCTTCTCATTCACAGACCCAAACTCTCAATTCTTCTGTTTGAACTTCTACTCAATATCGGCAGCATACCCGTATGCCGCACCAAGCAAGGAGATGTCGAGGAAATCCATTTCCTCTTGATTGTATCTATGAAGACAACTGCAGTAATTTAACACCAAATGTTTCTCTAAATATTTGATACCCAAATTTGTGAGTAGGGTATGAAATAGATTCGTCGGCTCATGCACATCTTGTTGGTCAACTGAGAGGGGGGGGGGGTGAATTAGTTGTTGCCGTGCTTAAAAATTTTATACTTATTTTAAATTCTTTGCAGACACACTTAATGACATTCACAATAGTGCAGGGAAGTAAGCAATACCATATTCATCATCAGTCGCACACATGTGCTACACAGAGACAGATATTTCTTGAGGAAACCCGTAAAGGGTAAAAACCTCTTTTTCTTTATATGATAAGTAATATTTACATTTTTTACATGATCATACATATGAGCACCAACTCATAATGAGGCTGCAACCTCAGTTTTGCAAGCTGCAACTTGTTGAGAGCACCAACTCTCTTTTTTTCTCTAGCACCCACTAGAAGGATGCACCGACTCCCCGGATTCTCTAGCACTAACTAGAAGGAAGCACCAACTCCCTGGTTTCTCTAGCACCAACTAGAAGGAAGCACCAACTCCCTGCGTTCAAGAACCCACTTGAACCTCTGAGGATACCAGTCCTCCCTAGCACCTCCCTTCCACCATAGATTATGAATATGAAATACTGAAACCAATTACAGTGATATAGTGTTCAATAACAACTTACCAATCTCATCATTATTCTGTAAGATTTTTCTACTCAGTCTTCCTCACTGTCTTCCAGCATGCATCTGCTGCCCATTCTGTTCTTCATCCTTTTGTGCTCTGTGTGCCATTCCCATTCAATGCACCTTTTGTTTCCTATCCATTTCAGTTGTTGCACCACCTCTTTACTTCCTCACAGATGCATTACTTCACCTCAGCAACAACAACCTCATCACTTCTCTATGTCTTGTACTTATAGCTTCTATGCACCTTGTGCATGCAATATTCACCATGCCTCTGCATGCTCACTCCGAACCAATATCCTCCACATCTTGAGTGCTTTTCCTAATCATCATTGTGACTCTTCAGCTTCTTTGGCGGTTTTCCCCACGCGTTCAACATCACTGGGTGCTCTATCTAGATTTCTCAGCTTCTCTGGCAGTTGAGGCTATTCATCTTCTCTGTCTTCGATGAGCTTACCCTTTCTATTTTCAGCTACAGAATTCAATCCCCTTCCATCTGTCAATCGCCTGTATCAATAGTCCTCAATCCACTGGAAGATGCCTTGAGACTCCTCATATTCTTTGGCGATCACACTGAGTCCTCTTCAAGTGCTCTGGAAGAGACCGTCATTTTTCTCTAGCTGTTACACTTAGAAGTGAAACAGTAACCTTGCGATTTTATGCAACTTCACCTGCACCGTTGGATTGAATTCATAGAATCTTGCATTTATTTTTCCATTTCGCACTTCAGCATTTCGGGATCCTCATGGTAAATATTTCATTACTCTTCATGTATCGATCCCTGAAACTCTGAAATGGAGCTTATCTCCACTAGGTCCTTCCTCCACGTGACCACAAGCCAAGACCAAGCGCTTGTCCAGAAGGTGATTTTCGCGATTTTGCATTTCGGCATTTCAGGACTCCTGATGTTGAGAGTCTCTTACCTCTCCATCTCCCCGTAGCCAAAATCCTGGTCTCCAATACATTGAAAAGGGAGTCGGATCAATGGTCCACAATCTCTTTTAACCAACGGCTCAGATCATTTCGCGATTTCGCATATCGCGATTTTGGCATTCTTGTGGTGAATGCTTTTGATGCTTCCAACTCTCTATCCGTGAAACTCTGAAATGGAGTGGGATCAACGATCCAGATCAAACCTTGATATGATGGCTCAGATCATTTCACGATTTTTCATATCGCGATTTCGACATTCCTATGGTATTGTTTCTTGTCTCTTCAAGTCGTGATTCACGAAACTCCGAAATGGAGTGGGATCAATCGTCCAGATCAAACCTTGATCTGACGGCTCATATTATTTCATGATTTCGCATATCACGAGTTCGAGAGGTGAAAGGTTGGATCCTTTGACTTTCCAGACAGTGAAATGACGATATTTTTACATGTGTCCTATGGACCCAAGGGTCCATATTTTGTCATGATTTCAACACTTCACATGCCTTCTTCATGTCTGATCAACGGTCCACAATTCTTGGTGACTCGACAGTCCATATCTCTTCGCGATTTCACATATCGCGATTTCGGGACTCCTGTTGTAAAGAACCTGGACATTTCCATTTCCCGATATCCAAAATCTCGATAGCCAAAACTCTGAAATGGAGTTTGACCAATACTTCGATCTTGGCATTTTTGTTGCACTGCTGGTCTTCCTAAACTTATCGACTCTGTGTGAGTTGTGTTGCTGGTCTTCCTGAAATTACTTATGTTCCTGTTTTTCCATCGATGCCATCAATGACAGGAATAATATGATCTTGACATAGGAATAATCTGATCTTTCCATCAATGACAAGAATACTCTGCATGTTAACCATGTTGACCATCATACTCTGCCTTCTGTCTGAAAACATGCCAACACATCTTGGTCCCTTTGTTGCCACAACATAGTCCATTGTATGCATTTTTCCTCATAGCTCCCCATGGGATAATATTGTTCCTTGATGTCATCTTGAAATGAATTCCAAGTGGGTGCAGCCAAGAACAGAGAGGGTTCCCCCTCACCCTGTTTCTCCCAGTAGGTTTCCAACCAGTCCTTGACATGGGGGGCAGATTTAAGGAGTGAAAAAATAATCCTTTATCGGTCAGAAAAGTCATGAACTGATAAATATCCTTTTAACAGATTCAACCATCTATCTACAACATCTACATCTATTTTTCCCTCAAATATGGGAATGTTAAAGTTTACTTGTACCTTAAAAGGAGTGGTGCCTCCAGAGTGGTTGTTGGATGTAGATGCGCTTCTAGTGGGTAGTCGTTGAAGGATCTCGAAAAATTTGTCCATGATCATGTTCCTTTGTTTCTCGAGGACCTCCTAAAGAAATAATTTGATAGGATATTCTTCTCCCTCATCTTTCTTTTCTTCCCCCATGGGGGGTTGTGAGGGTTTAGGAGGTTGATCTTGCAACGGTTCAACCAGATCGAGCCTTAACTCCTTATACCCCAACCTTGTTGGGAACATGAAAAGAAGGATCAAGAAAGAGCAAACTTCTATGATACCACTGATATGGATTTATGTAGGAACATAATGAAATATATAAATACCCATAAACGCAGAGATGCAGTGGAAATAAAACTTCATTTCCTTAACAATAAATCACTGAAATATGATTACAAACAGAATGAAAATAAAATATCTAGGGCATTGGTAGCTTATCTCTGAGAAGAGATGTGGCGATTACTGGCCTCTGAAATCTAATTTACTATGAGGCTCGAAGGCCTATATCTTATTGAGAAACAATGGAAAACCCTAAACATCCAAAAACCTAACCCTAGGAGATGAAACACTAGAATATGGGACTCCTTGGGGCAAATTGGTACATCAATTTATTGGGGTCATAACTTTGGCATACCATCTCCATTTGACGCACATGATACATTGTTAGAAAGATCTATCTGAGGACTACACTGTTGACAGTGAATATCAAGTTCAAAACAAACACTTATTCGTCAGAGAATTTGATGCCAAAAAACGTCGTTTAGTTCCTCAAAACGGATCTAGAAGTTCAGGACCCAAAAAACTGCTAAAAATAGTAAATTCTGCTACAATTAAGGAAACTAGAAAATTGAAAGAAACAATGGTGTGGGTCCAAGTGGAATAGGCGGGTGGCCACCAATATCCACCTGGATCATATTCACTGCGTGATCTGGCACGGTGTTGACAACAATGATTACACAACCATCAACCCATTCAAGTTGTTATTATCAGTCTTATAACTTTCACACCAATAATTAATTTTCTTTTTATACCAATTGTTTATAGATCATCCCTTGAAATTTGCAACAATAAATTAATTTTTTATATATAGTAATTTCTTATTCATCAGTCGCATATATAAGTTTTTAACTTTTCCACAATAGATTAAATTGCTTAAATGGTAATAGCTGCAATGAAAATGGATTAGTTTCTTATTTGCATTAGTATGAGATTAATTGATTAATTGCTTAAATGGTAATAGCTGCAATGAAAATGGATTAACTTCTTATTCGCATTAGTATGAGATTAATTGATTAATTTATTAAACGAAAATAGCTGCAATGAAAATTGATTAATTGCTTAAGTGCTTTAGTATTAGATTAATTGATTGATTGCAATGGTAATAGTTCCCTAGTTTGCACTTAGTCATAATGGTTTAACAGAAAATGGTTATGGTTTATTTGGGTAATAGTTTAATGGCTTGCGCAAGATTATTGGTTGAAGGTTTAATAGTTTTTTTTAGCTAAATGTTTTTTGTTAAACAGTGAATTGGATACCTTGTAACTTGTGCCCTAGTTGAATGGTAAATGACAGTTGGTCATGGTTGTTACACCACCTATCATTTCCTTGTAGGAAAACAAGAAACCCTTTGGTTAGTTGCACATTTTAAATTCAAATGATGTCACCTTGTGTCTTGTTGACTCATGATTGGGTGCTTGGGTATAGACTTCCTGTATTTTGACAGTTAATTGGGTCCCCTAGTGCACTAGATTTTTCTTTGGTTATTGGTCTAGATCTGTTATGTTGCACCTTGGTTACTTTCATGCCCATCGCTTGTGATGACATGATTCTTGATGAGGGGATCATTGCATGCCCTGATGGATATATGTGAATGATAACATGTCCGAAGTCTTGTGCTTCCCTATGTGGGCGTATGGTTTGGTGTAATTGATGTTGGTACTTGGTTCTGTAACACCTTCATGTGATTGTTTTTTCTCGCCATAGAATTTTATAGTTACTGGTCATTGAAGTCATTCTGTTGGGATTGTTGATGTTGTCCTTTAGCTTGTAGGCGTTGACTTGCTTGTGTCGGTCGGGTAGCCATTTTGTTTGTCTATGTGATTATCGCATGTTTCGTCCAATTGCACGATGTGCTAGTATGCAGGGTCGTTTTTGTCTATTGCTTGATTTGTGTGCATTGTGTTCATCGTCAAGTTGTGTTGATTAATTATTGTTTTTTTTTACTTTCCTTCAAAAAAATAAATCTGCACTTGCTTTGTGTCTTATGTAGTCGCAACGACTAGGGTCGTTACATACACACACATGTACGAGATAGCTACAAATGAGTTACATCATTTTTTTATTCCCTTATGGTCATGTGAATATGGTTCCTATGTATATAAAGTGCATTGATGACATGGAACTTGGAACCATATTTTATTCCTCATGCATTCATGAGAAGAAATAACTAACGAAATAGTCCCTTGGTAATAACATGAGAGTTACACATGATGTTGAAACTCTTAAATCCAAGGTTGATTAGTTATACAAGAACAGAATTTTGATGAATATAAATGATTATGTATATGCCAATAATTATTTAGCAAAACATGATCATATATGGATTGACATTTTTTCTTATATAATGGTAAAGTGTTGGATTTCACTTGCATGTGACTATTTGAATGGCGAAACTTGCTAGGACGAGTGCTTGCATGATTGAGTGGCTTTATGCCTCAGCACATAAACTAATTAAATTGTCATCTGCTCAAATAAATATGAAATGGATTAAATGTGAAACTTGACATTAGATAGGGTGATTATGTATACCCAAAATACCAAGTTGACCTAGACTCCACCATTGCAAAGGCAGGGTATTCATGGCAATGAACCGCACAACACTCATACATTTGGTGCAAGTGAGCCACATATGGTTTCACCTTATGTTAAAGGGTAACTTATATAATGTAGATTCCATTTTATAATGAGTCTATTTTTATTTCTGAAAAAAAAAAGGAACCACTCATACGTTTTCCAATCTAAAACTTGCTAATTTAAACCTTGTCAAGAGAATTTTTTCTGTAGTAACATATTGAATGAGGCTACTCATATTATTAGAAGAATTTATGATTTCAAATCCAACCTATTATTGAAATTTTCCACTAAAGGAATATAAAGGTCTATCTAAACATATTTTTATTCAATGGCTAGATGATTTACCATCAGATAATGGATGGTTAAGTGATGCAAGAGCATCCTTGGTAGTTTAGTTATGCTGGATGGATATTACTTTCATTGTAGATATCCTAAATTAATATTACTCTCAATGTAGTTGGTTGTCTTTCATGTTTTTCTTATTTTTCAGTTGTGAGCTTGCATATAAATGCAATCTACCTCTGTGTTAATCGTCAACAATCTAGAATTAACGATCACGGTCTTCATAGCCTTTTGGAGTATTAAACTCAATAATAACAAGGGAATGCTAGGAATGAATAGGCCATAGATATCAGATATTTAAAATCTTATTTTTTTATGTTTCCATAAGTGAATGCCTCTTTCCTTGTTTTTTTGTGTACGAAACACAACACAATGCACCCATCTCTTAATTTATCACATGTATGCAAGTGGGAAAGAAAGCAATGGTTTCTTTCAGGGAGTGTGTTATCTTTGCAAAACAATTTTTTTGTTATTAATAGAAAGTAACCTAAATTTAAAATATGATACAAGGATTGAGACCAGAGTTAATAACTCACACAATCATGAGAAAAATGAGTTACTGAAAATCTATCAATAATTAAGTGACTCAATGACATGAGTAATTTTATTGGTTGACCTTGTGTCGAGGATTTAATTTCTTGAGGAGGGGAGGAATGGTGATACAACTAAATGAACAAGTTGAAACAAATAGAGCTACCTTGAACAATATCTCTTCGATGTGCATTAATGTTTATTTTCCATGCTATCTAGTGAGTTAATTATGATTGAGTTTCTTATCTAAAAATAATTATTGCAACAAATAATGTAGTTTCAATTGGATAAATTTATGACATTCATTATTTCCTATTTATTTTAAGTTGCATATAGAAAGAAGATACACCAATAAAGAACATAATGGAATTATGTCATGGTCATGCACTGTTGAAGGCATGAGAACCAAGATGTATCACAAGTGTTTCCCTTGTGCTTGATATTATGGGCATATAGATTTGGCTATGGAAATTAAGAAGAGACCATCATGTATGAAGTATTATGCCAAATTAGTCTATGTAACTCAAGGAACTAAACAAGACACTCGCTATTGTAGGCATATAACTAGAGATAGGGGATCTAGATGATCTGGACCTATTGAAGGTTAACAATGTGTTCCAGTAAGGAAAATATGTGAAACATTAGCTTACTCATCCGTAAAAATGTCAACCTTATTGTTGAAAGAAGAGGAAATGATGATAAGGAAATAGTTGGTATCACATGTCACTCATAATGATTCTTTGTTGAGTTAGCTTAGGTTGATAAGCTTAAGTAGGTGGATGTTTTGATTATAAATGTTGTAGATATAAAAACTAGTATTCAATATATAGTTATGTAATATTTTTTTGATGAATGATGATATGAACACTCTTGATATTTGTTCTGCATGTGATATGTGTTGAGATGATTCACTATATGTTATATGTAAGATTTTTCTAATGAGTCATGATATGGACACTCTTGATATTTTTCTCTGCGTGATAATGTTTTTGAGATGATTATTATATTCATGATGTTAACATATGATTTCGTTTTGATGAAATATAACTTTGATAAAGATATGTTGATATTGTATTCTCACAATGACATGTGATAGTTAGCATGTGGATATTTTCTTTGAAATATTGATATAATGACTATTTCAATGATTACATGTTGTGAGATGGTGATTTTCAGGTTATCCATTAGTGGGATGAGAGGGTCAGTTTATTTGATGATATCATGGGAGCCCGTAGCCATGAAGGAGAATATTACAAGACATCTTATGGACTGGGGACAACTAAATCTACTACTTATGCCAGTAATTCTTATGCCTTATATTGGAATTGTGATTTGCAATTCTTGAAGAATGGATGGAGAGCGAGTTTAGGTCATCCTTTTGAGATTCCTGGCTTACATGAGTACCAATCCATATTCCTAGTTGGGAATATGACGTCTCAAGCCTTGGGGCTCCAAATATATCAACATACTTTAAGCTTGGTTCTAAAAGTTGTGATGGATAGCTAGAGAGTACTTGCGCTTCCCCAATATTTCCATGTGTACTTTTGATGCCTAATGTAGTCACTTGGGTGGATTTATACTAGTCCAGTAGAGGGTGCTGTGGAAGGTACATGAGCTAACAAATAGTGTTGCAGAGGACATGGTGAGCTAATTAAAAGCCTATAAGAAACATAATAAAAAATAACTTCGGGACAAAGTTCCTTGAATGAGGGGTGTGTGTCACACCCCATATTATTATTATTAAATATAAATAATAATAATATGAGGAATATAATAATTCTTCTAAAATTGTCATAATAAATAATTATAGGAATAAATAATACTAAAGAAGTACATAATAATTATCCTAAAGCAAGTCATAATAAGTATTTGCTATGGATATTTGTGTAATTAGAGAGAATGGTAAAATAAGTAACTGTATTAATGGAGAAACCCTAAAATATAATAAATGATTAAATAATGGACCATAAGGATTGGGTTCTTTACCATAGATGGACTCTATATAAAGAGCGAAAAGAATGATAAAATGATCATCTCTCTTGGTTGGTCTATAGAGAGAAAAATGATTAATATTTCTAGTTGAGTAGTAGATTGAGGACTAGGGGGTGACCTTCTACTAAAGATGAAGTAGAAAAGTCTACAGTTGGGTGGAGAGTCACCCACCACCTTTTTTTGTGATTTTCGAGGCTTACCAAGTGAAGGATCAATGTATGGATAAGTTTATGAAGTGACCAAATTGCAGGTAAATTAAGTTTTTCAACACAGGTAAGTTCCTCACCTCTCATCTCTTAGTGCTTTATTGAAGAAACAATGGTTATTTAGGTTAATTGTTGGTAATTCCATAATATATCTTGTTATTACACATGGATGATTTTGTCTTGTATTATGTTAAAAATATAGGGAATTAAAAGTTTGGTATATGGTGGAAAATCAATTATATGAACTTTGTACCAACATAGACTTGCTGCAACAAATCTTTGATTCATTGACTGAAACCTTCAAATCGAAAAGATGCAAGGAATGGATGGATACTACTGCAATTCAGTCAGTTTAGATAACATATATTGATGTGCTTATTAGAGGGCGTGAGTGATTTGATAATATCTCTTCCACCATGAAATTCACATGTACTCATTTTCTTGAGGTGGTGAATACCATGATTTTGTAGATCTTGTTCAATTGTGATTGTGACAACCCTATTTGATCTGATGATGATCAAATGTATTAATAAATAACCATAATAAATACAACGTTATCATCCATGATCAAGATATAGAGACAGAAACTGAAATGTATCACACCCTCTCGAATCAAGACAAGATTCAATCATTCACCAAAAAAATCTAATCAATATGCTCCATGGAAGCACATAACACTCTAAATTGTACATAATTTATTGATGTAGAAGAAATGGTTTCAGATCTCAAGTCTTATTTTCTCTCCTCTAGAATTGTGGGAACATGTCACTCATAGAAAACTTGAGAGATCTATTGTTTGTCTTTTAGATAGATCGATTTGAATATTTTTTTATTAAACTGTAAATAGTGAGGCCATCCATACTTTGCAGTATGAACATAACTGAAATTATGAACCTCAAAGTACTATATATATATCCTTTTTCTATACACATGAAATGGAAGCTTCTGTATAATATGGTATTTACAATTTAAATAACTGAGAAATTAAAGAAATATGACCTCAAATATCTTTCCAAACATCCGAGAAGACTCCTTATTCTTTTTCTTCATGCTCAAATAAGCACCTTCATTATTGACTCCTCAATGGCCTTCCATGGAATACTAGTATGTAATCACCACACCCCTTCATACTAAAGGAGGCTCTGATATTATCAGCATCTCTTCACCATGGCTCTAATACCTCCACATTGTTTGAGTGAATATGGATGGAGACTTGCTAACACATAAATTCTATCGAGTGTGATCGCTAGTTTCTCTTCTAAGAAGTGATTTCCATTATGTGGGAAGTAATGGGACACCGATGCTACAACACCATTAAGCTAACTTCAATTTTTCCAAGAAAGCTATGGTCCCAACACATCATTATGCAAGTCAATAACATTGTGGCTCGACATCGACATAAAAATACATTGACAAATAGATATTTGAAATATGGGTGTGTAGATTTGAAATAATGAAAAATATCCACTTACACAACACCTTCCATATTTAATTGTTTTTTTGTTAGGGATATTGTGCAGATATATGATTCGTGCACCAATAAACCTTAAACATTGAAGAATAGAGATCTGAGTACTTTAAATGCATTGAACATATACAAAAATAACTACTTCGACAATAGCTTGATTTATAAAACTAGATCTAAAAAAGATCTATAATATTTATAAAATAGATCTATGTGTTCTTACAAATCAAGAAAATCACTATGATACCTAGGAGATCTCTCTTCACTTTTCTTTTCAAAATATAGATCAATGTTCTATCGGTATAGAGAACATAACTTTTCTCATGGATCACCATGATGGAGCTTGTATTCAACTCAACACTTCCATCATCTTTATATTGACTATGCCTCTAATGGATGACAACCATGCATGGGTTAACATGTCCTTTAAACTTAAGAACACTATCATACCATGTTAAGAATAGATAAGACTAGAATTGGTGGAAAAGACTTTAAGTCATTCTATTTGCATATTGGATTGATCTCGTCATATGAATTTATAATACATAGATAGGACCACTTCTAGATCTAGATATAGATCTCACAGACAACTCATCAATGCATCATGAAAACACCTCATCAATAGATAAGGTTTACAAATCATATCAATGTGCTCTCGGACTTTGTGATTGTCTAGAAAGTTAGAATCTAACAATTTATAACATGAGACATATGATAGATTTGCATATCTTCTCCACTCTCGATAAAGGTCTTGTTAAGACATAAAGTGGTGAAGACACTTTTTGAAAATGATTTTTAGCTTACTCTATGTTTCGATTTCAAGGATGGACATATTAGTCTATTAAACCTACTCCTAAAAGCATATATGAATGATGAACTACCAAATATAGAAGAACAATTTAAAAAAAGTTTTGCTCCATTTTTCTTCCTTTTTGGAAGATATGATAAAAAATGTTGTTTATTCATATAATAAGAATTAAACATCCTAGACTACACCATGTTTTTAGAAAAAAAGAAATACCAACTACTTTTGATCATGGATAAACCATTGGTAGAAAATGCTTGCCACTCATGCTATAAGAGAAATTAAAAAATAATTCATTCCATTTTGCCTCCTTTTTGGAAGACATGATAAAGAATATTGTTTGTTCATATAATAAGAATTAGAAACCCTAGAATACACCATCTTTCTAGGAAAAAAAATGGCTAACTATGCGTTTGATCATGGAATCTGGATGATAAACCATGGGTAGAAAATGCTTGCGCCACTTAGGCCATCTTTCTAGAAACCTATCATATTCTTTAAACAAACATCATTGCATTTGTTCTTAAAAAAAGTTCAATTTTCTTTGTTGTTTGGAAGACCATGTCAGTTTCATAAATTTATCTAGGTTGTTAACCGAGTGACAAATTAATTGCAAAAACCAGCAGCATTCTTTAATAAAGAAAGACACATATTGTAGTACAATATATAGGCTTGAAGACACACCATTGTCTACTATAAGGGCCTAGAGGTAATTCAATAGGATTTTGACTTAACCTTCTTAGGACTGATTTTGGAGCATAAAGAATGAACCGACATAATTGAGATCATGAGCCAAAATAGTCTCAAACATAACTGGGATCTTGATGTATCTATGATAATGGAATATTAAACCAGATCGTAAGACATTTTCAACAGTGCAGTATAGGATTTTCTAAAGGTTATCACAAACAAAACTACATAAATGATAAGAAGAGCAGAGTTCAAATGTTCATATAATAATTCGTTCATACAGGAAATAGGCAGAAAGTTATTGAATTACCAACTAGGAGGTGGCGCGTGATAATGGAAATTGGTTGCAGTTCGATGTATAGCCATCAAGCTTGTTCACACAGTCGATCGCATTGATTCCTTAGTTCATGAGAGCTTTCTCGGTAGAAAGGAAGGAAAAATCGAATGGGAATGAGTTGGAAATACAATTATTTTCGAATTGAATATTAACCAATCGATGGGAAAGATGCGTTGAATCGAATATATCAGTAGTCGACATATGCAACACTAATGATGCACGCACAAGTTGATTTCCAAAAATTGATTTGATAACAGCGGCCGATATTTGCAGCACTAACAGCGCACGTATAGGTCGATTTGCAAATTTCCATTGTGAGATCCAAAATTGATTTATAAGCACAAGCACGATAGAGCTGTTGTTGCATCTTGAAGTAATGACATGATCCTTGAGCGAATTAATGGAGGTTGGAGTTCATTCGCCTACGTCTTGAAGCGAAGTTGTGAGCAAATTAATGGAGGTAGTGCGGTCGTCACAGTAAAGCTGCAACGGAGTTAATGTGGAGTAACAAGTGGCTCTATAATGCTACCAACAGTTAAGAAATAAGGTATATAGATACCGACAGAGTTAAGAAATAAGGTACATAGATAATGCCAAGTATCCGTCATCTAACCCATGACATTTATTTCTAATCAAGGTACACAGATAACCCCAAGTATCCCTCATCCAGAGAGCCTATCCACCATGTAGTAGCCCAATGATTGGGAGATTGTTGCATGGTGTATTAATTATAGTGATATCCTATGTCCATCCCATCCCATACAGATCATAACATGACAAAACGACGAGCAATATCCACCATGTTGTAGAGTTATTAAGAATCTATCAGTGGATGAATATAGCAATGGATATTGCTCACCATGCATATGCCCCATCTCAATAAAGCTAACGAGGACACACCATACTGATTTTTGCACGAGGGTATAGCTATTTCCTGTCAAACACTTTCTGGCAGTTGTAGATGGTATGGGTCTGTGCATGTCAATTTTGCATGCCCACCGTCTTGTCGAACCCAAGGATGCTAGTTAGGGTAGATTGTAGATTGGAGTAATGGTGACATGGTGTACACTGAATGAAAAGATTGAGGCGATATCCGATGGATTTTGATTAATGTCAAACAACCACCACCTTGCTAAAATTTGAAATTTGAAATAATCCCATGCAAGGTTCCCCTTAGCCAAACATATCTTGGTGATTCGGTGAGGGGAGGACAACATTCATGGTCAATTTGAATTTGAATTTGAGCGCTCTCGTCATGGTCAATTTGAATTTGAGCACGCCCATTGGTGAGCTTACTATTTTAGTAAACTTTAATTTGCGGAATAAACTTGAATTTTATTAAACTTACGCCCATTGGTCAACTTACTGTTGAGAGCGGGGATTATTGTTTTGAATCCCGAGATCAAGAATCGAACCATAATTCCAACAAGCTCAAACACTTGTGAACAGTTAACGAGGTGATAAACGTTGGATTTCAATTTGCAAGATTTTTTGGTTTGATTTGGTTGTAGTTGTGATTTTGTTTCCTTATGTCGATCAGTTGAACCAGATCTATAGCAGAATTTACTGGACAATATAGTGAGAAGAAATTTCTATGACCTTATCTTTGCAAGTATTAAAGGAGATGATGACATTGGGCAAAATTATAGGTTCATTGGTAGTGATGGGCCTGCTTCTATACTTGAGGGGCATGGTGTCAACGGTGTTCCTAGGTTACCTAGGAGAGTTGGAATCGGCGGCTGGCTCTCTTTCGATTGGTTTCGCAAACATATCAGGGTATTTTGTGATATCAAGGTTGGCCATGGGAATGGAGCCCATATGTGGCGAGGCCTTTGGAGCAAAGTTCTAACACTCCAAAGAACAGTCCTCATCCTTCTCTATGTCGCAGTTCCTATTGGAATTTTGTGGTGTAATATGGAGCCAATTCTTCTACTTTGGAGCCACGTCAAAAGAATTAATAGCCTGGAAAGCACTTACGTTGTCTTCTCCCTGCCTCATCTAATAATGTAGGCCTTCCTTCACCCTCTCGGGATTTACTTGAGAATTGAGAACATTACACCGCCGCTACCATGGTCTACAATGATTGTTCTCTTAGTCGTGTATCAAAATATGGGGTTTCAGGGGGTCACTCTCGCTACAGTGTGTACAAATTTCAATATGGTATTGCCATTGATATGCTATCTTTATTTATCAAGTGCATATAAGAAATCGTGGCAAATGCCATCAAAAGAATGCCTCAAAGGGTGGAGATCACTTCCTCGGTGGATCTGCTTGCAACTCAAGCGTCATGTGTCACAATCATGTTATATGAATTGTTGAGGACGGATTGGATTCTACTGGTGCAAAGAGAAAAAGAACACAACAGCAGAGATGGATCACATGAGTGAACATGATGTAATATGGAATTAATTTCTGGGTTAACAATGAGTGTCAAAGTTGTGGATTTGGACAAAGGTTATGATAAAATGTGCTCTACATGCATACATCTTGATCAAGAAAATACACTGAACTAAAGCCATTGTAGTGCGGATTTTTCGCTTGAGAGAATGAAATGATTTGAGACCTTGTAGTGCAGAATTGTCTCAGGCCATTCCGACACACATGTTTCTGTCCTATTTTCCATCACGATACAGAACTTATGAAAAAGTATTTTACAAATAGTTTAATGTAATGTCGCTGCTCTTCGAACAATGAATTCAAGTATTTTTTAATACAATAATTTTATGTTAATTTTAATGATATATTAATGTTCATTAAAAATCAAAATTAGCACATAGGTTTTTAAGAATTACAATATATAAAAGTGAGATCAGGGGAAAGTGAAATAACATCTTAAAATAATATAAAGAGAAAGAGAAAATAACAACATATTGGGAAAGCACACAATGAAGTAGTGGATAAATAACAATATATAAAATTAGGATGAGGGGAAGGTGAAATAACATCTTAAAAGAATACAGAGAGAAAGAGAAAAGAAAAGTAGAGTGGGAAAGTTCACCGTGAAGCCGTGGATGAAGGAGGAAAGATCTTATTTAAACTTGTTATTAAAAATACTTTTAATATTTAAAGTTGTAAATAAATGTGTAATGGGTATAAGTTATAGGAGTTACATGGTTTACCAATGCCTAATGATTAATTCATATCAATTCATAAGTAGGTGAAAGTTTAGATTTTTTTATTTATTGAATTATATATATTTTATATTTTTAATGTTATGTTTGGTAGTTGATATTAAGTTTTTTTTTAAATTACTAATATAGAGAAATGTTTTTTTATTTTTATTGACATTCCATTTGAAAGTACATGACCCCAATGTTGTAGCCTAAAAATGAGTATATGATACTGATTTTCTTTTTGTCCTATACGAAAGTTTACTAGTTCTGTATATGCGCATATACGGAAGTGGTCAACTTTCGTATATGTGCATATAGGACACATATATGAAAGTTAATCATTTTTGTATATGTGCATATACGAAAGTTGACCATTTTTGTATATGCGCATATATATAAGTAGTCAACTTTTGTATATGCACATATATGGAAATGGTTGGCTTCCATATATGCGCATATACATAAATGATCGACTTCCATATATGTGCATATACGGAAGTTGATCACTTCCATATATGCGCATATACGGAAGCCGACCATTTTTTGTATGTGCGCATACACGAAAACCAACCATTTCCATATATGCACATATACAGAAATTGACCGCTTTTGTATATGCACATATATGGAAGTCGTCCATTTCCACATATGTGCATATACGGAAGTCGACAATTTTCATATACACTCATTTACGAAAGTTGGTCGCTTCCGTATATGCACATATACGGAAGTGGTCAACTTCTGTATATGCACATATACAAAAGTTGACCACTTCCGTATATGCACATATATGAAAGTTGACTATTTTCATATATGTGCATATATGGAAGTCGACCATTCCGTATATGCACATATACGGAAGCAGTTACCTTTTGTATGTGCATAGAAGAAAATGGTCGGCTTCCGTATATGCGCATATACGGAATCGGTTAGCTTTTGTATATGCACATATACGAAAATGATAGGCTTCCATATATGCGCATATTCAGAAGCTGACCGCTTCCGTATATGTGCATATAAGAAAGTTGACCATTTCTGTATATGTGCATATTTGTAAGTTTTAAACCTGTGAAGTAAAGAAATGTATATATATTCTTAAGCAAAACATAAATTATCAATGGCTCATTCACATAGTACACAGAGATTTATACCGGAAACCCTCAACCGGGGAAAACCTTTCTTATATTCATTATATCGAATTTCACCATTGACCATACAATATATACAATGTTTTTAGGTACTCCGTAGATACCAAAACTCTAATTCCTTAATCTAGGATTAATTTAGAAAACTGCTAAAAATAGAAAAATCTGCTAAAAATAGCAAAAACCACCCAAAAACATTTTGAGGCACTGCCCTGGGCTACCGTTCATTGCCGAACGCTGCACGTAACCAGGGGGGGCATACCTAGCCCCCCTTGGGACCCCCCTAGGAAGTGCCCGATGAACACGACATGATCAACACTACTAGAGGGATCGTTAGACGCAGTTGTGGAACCTGATGCGCCCACACACACACACACATGCAAAGAATATAACATATATCCAACATTCTCCCACTTGTTGTTTTCTTTGCATCCAGGGATCCACAGGGTTATATAGTCAACAATCCAGGGAAATAATGCCCATTGTTACTCTACATCAGGAGAAATTTTCTGTGCTCACAGACTTTGTCAATAAATCTGCAACATTCTTCAAAGTGTCAACATTTTCGAGAAACACCTTCTTTTCCTCAACCATGTCTCTCACAAAGTGATAATGAACATGAATATGCTTTATCTTTGAATGATAAGTTGGGTTATTTGCCAGGAAGAATTCACTCTGACTATCACAATCTAATCTCACTGCTTTTTGTACCAACCGAATACCTGAACACAATCTCTGTAACCATACCGCTTCCTTGCTTGCATGAGTGGATTCCATGTATTCAACTTCTGTATTTGAGAGTGCTACTACAACTTGTATTTTTATCATCCAACTTATTGCTCCTCCAAATAGGTTAAACACATACCCACTTGTAGATCTTTTGCGATCCAGATCTCCAAAACCCAGTCTGCATCAACAAAGCCATGTATGTCCACCACTTTGTCCAATCCTGGTCTTCCTTGGTAGCACAATCCATAATTGGTAGTGCCACACAAATACCTAAAGACCATCTTTACTGTTGTCCAATGCTCCTTCCCTGGTTTTGACATATACCTACTCAAAACTCCCACTTCATGTGCAATGTCTAGTATAGTACATACCATTGCATACATCAAACTACCAACTGCACTAGCATACGGAACATGGGACATGTCCTCTTCTTCTTCTTGTGTATTGGCACACTGATCTGCAGATAACTTTACACCTATAGGAATAGGAACCTTGACCAGTTTACTTCCATGCATATTAAACCTATGCAATATCGTCTCAACATATTTTCTCTGATTCAACCA
>JZKD02S0420615.1:5944-17923 GCA_000966675.3 Picea glauca | reverse complement strand
GGATATAACTAGACTAAAAATGACCACATAACAATTGGTCATTTATTTGGTCATTTTTAGTTCTGTTAGAACTCAAGACCAATTACATAGGATATAGGTCTTTAACCAAAACATGAGATATGAGAATTCAATGAGGTACTAATGTCATTGGTAGAAATACAATCCATAAAGTTGGATGTGCAGTTATAACAATGCATGAGCATTGTAGGGTGATCAAAAGGAAGACTCGTTGCATATGGATATGGGTCCTTAAGTACCAAACTACTAGACCAAGGCATTTGGAAATTTATCCACATCAATTGTAAAAATTAAATCCATGAATTTTTATGTGGAGTTGTGGAAATGGACAAGTACTAAAGGTAGGATTGAACTGAAGACCACGTCCCCATGAATATGGGTCTTTAACCAAAAATATAGACTCGGGAATTCAACAAGGTGCCCATGTCATTTGAAGAAATTAAACCCCTAGAAATGTATGTGGAGTTGTAATGATGGAAAATCGCCATGGGGGAATCGAACTCAAGATCATGTACCCATGGTATGTGTTCTTCAAATAAAAAATCCACACTAGGGAATTCGACAAGGTGCCCATATAATTTATAGAAATTCAACCCCTAGAGATGTATTTCAAGTTGTATCAATGCATAAGAACTATAGATTGGATCAAACTCAAGATCAACTATCGATGGATATTGGTCCTTAACCAAAATAATAAATGGTGTCATTTGATAAGGTACCTACTTCATTGGTAGATATGTTATCCATCCATTACCAAAACCCTAGATGGGGCATTCGACAAGGTGTACATGTCAGTAGAAATTCAACCATGGAGCGTAGAAATTCATGAGAACTATGGGAGCGAGTGGGGATGGAAATCAAGACCAACTACATATGGATATTGATCCTTAACCAATATGAAAGACACAAAAATCTAACAAGGTACCCACATTATTGGTAAAAATTGAACTCATCAATTTATATGTGGAGTTGTAGTGATGCACGGGCTCTACCATGAAACCATATAAACCATGTGTGGATATGGTTCCTTGGTAGGAGACAAACCCATAGACTTTTACATGGCATTGTAATGATGAAAAAACATCCCAGGGATCAAAATCAAGACCAATTGTGTGTAGATATGGGTCATTCACCGAAATTCCAAACCATGACATTTAACAAGGAACTTGTGTCATTGGTAAAAATACAATCCATGAAGTTGTAGTGATGCATGAGCATTGCACATTATTGGACTCAAAAGTCCAAATCCTTATAGATATGGGTGCTTCACCAAATTTCTAAATTGAGACATTTGAAAATGTACTTATACCATTGGTATAAATTCAACCCATTGTAATTGAGAATGGAAATGTTGGGATCTTTTTTTATTATTATCCTTTCGAAGGTGAAAAAACCTATCATAACTAACTCTAATTAGGAAAGCCATCATTCACTGTTATTTTCAAAATGTGCACTGACTCGTTATCATTATTCAAGGAAAAATATGCCACCTAAAATGATTGCCTCGTGGTCCGTAAGGGGGTATACTTCATGTCGGATACCTTTGGGTCTTGGGTCATTAACCTATTTCCTTATGTCCAAGGAAGACGAGCTCTTAACGAGTCAAAAAAAAAATTAGGTCTTACTCTAAGACCAAAAAGATGGTTTCAACCTAGATAATATCTCGTGTGGTCATCGCTAAGGTTACTCCAATGGGATCATGTGATTTTTTATATCATTTAGCATTAGTCCCATACTTGAAACCATATACAACCCTAGTTTCACTTTAACTTCTTGCCACCTACATAATGTTGAGATATAGTTAATAACCATTATATTATGTGTCATGAATTATTTAATAAATAAGAAAGAAAAATATCTAATTTGATGCCAAATGATCAATATCGTATCTAATTTTATTTCAACCCATCAATCGAGGAGTTCAAGTGGGATCTTCAAGGCCGATAAAGGGAAACTTCCAGTCTCCATTCTTCTCCCTAGTCGAAGAACTTTTTCGGGGAATTGTCCATGTTCTCAATTATTTATATTTTTCTTGTTGACTGCATCTCACATCTATCCCTCTATTAAGACCAAGCCATTTCTTTGAGGATCTATTATTTTGATGGAATATTTCATTTTCCCCTCAGAGGGGTTAGATATTTTATTTTTCAGAGTAGTCGCATTCAGTAAGCAATTATTAGAATAACTAGCAGTTTTGGTTCTTCTCTTTGCTGAATTAGTCATACGAATTTGGTAAATTATTGAAGGGGTTATTTTGTTGTGTATCTTCCATGTAGATTGCAACTGAAGAGCCCCATTAGGAACGACCTACAACTTAGGGACTTGAGGGGATGGGACTTGAACCCTCAAACTTGGCATTGGATTCTCCCCCTCAGAGGGGAAATTAATTTGACAAAACAACGGAGGATGACAAACATGTTGTCGAATATGCAGGACATCTGTAGACTCAGAGAATCCTTTATTTTACTCATGCGCATGCATTGGAACCATTAGATATGTTCATCATGGTTTCCTTCTTTAGTGGCTCAATCACAACAATGTGCAACAATACAAGATATGTTGACACCCAATTCATATTCCTAGCATTTAATTCCCTCGTAGATAAACAATTTATTGAGTTTTTGTTTTTCCATCTTGATTTTCATAGACATTTTGGTGGGTAGGTGGGGTTTCCTATAAATAGAAATATGTTTTGAAACCCTAATTAACCGTGCAATGTTTTGAAACCCTTATATTCTCTAACTGATGATCTCTTCCTGGAAATGTTAGCATGATCCTCTAATTGCTTATGGATAATTTTTCTTACGATTTGGGGAATTAGTTCAAACTCTATATTGCACTGCAAACCTTTTATAAATATTGATCTTTCAAATTAATCAACCAATCCTACCATCAAAGGAAATCAGAGTAGGAATTACTAAGATGAATACCATGAGGATTGAACAAATCATCAAGTTGTTGATGCTTGAATCCATTCGGACCGAAACAGAAACCTCACAAGGATACCAATCCCCTTGCGTTTTTATAGAGGTGGTACTCCTCTTTGTTTCAATATTTTCTTGGAATTCTAGATTTTTAAAATAATATAGGACTTTGAGAAATTTCATCATGATATTCAAAGAAATATAAAGATTGCAGTAAAACAAAAAAATTTATTTTTTAAAGAGAGTTCATGAGAGATGACCAGGAACCTCACACATCACATATTTGAAAAAGATAAGCAAAATTTCCTCACATCCATCATAGTTAAACTAAAGATTTATGATCACATAAAATAAAATAAAATGGTTTTCATGCATAAGAGAACTTTAATAGATTAAACATATGTGGAGCTCAAATAAAGAAAATGATAGATCAATCTCAAATATTTTATACTCAAAACTCAAGTTATAAAACACTGTCAAAACCGATCCCAAAATAGTTCTCTTGGAATTTATGAAAAATATAGTTTGTTACAAAGATTTTAAATTTAAATGTGTTTGTCCTTAAAACTGGGATTGGGGCTCCCACGAACCATAAATAAAATATAAAAAAGAAGTAAGTTGTGGAAATAAGATGGTGGGAGATGATAGAGTAGCAAGAATTGAAAAGAAGACAGGAAGGAGTTATCAGATTTCGGTTAAACCTTTCTAGTCAAAGAAGCAGAGTAACTGGATGCAAAATCGATAAAGAAAGCCAGATCTATTCAGAATAAAATTACTATGATGGTATCTCTCCTCGTTCACTTTCTTGTTGTTTTCCTTTTATTTTCCTCATTGACGGTTATAAGAACTATCTCAACTATTGCTTCTTGGCCTTCTTTAGTTAATTTATCAATTGTTTTTTAAACCAATCTTCAATGTAATTTTTCATTGGTGCAACATTTATTTCATGCCTAATTTTAATATTGAATAATTTTCCTTCCAATTCTCTTAAGTCATGAGTAATGTCATGTATTTCCTCCTCAATATCTTGATTTTTCACAGAATAATCAACCATCCAATTATCTATTTCTTCTTCATTATATTCAATTATGCCATAAAAAAATTCAACTGATAACCCCTTTGATATCTCAACTTGTTCATCAAATTGTTGCTTTGTCATAAACATTGAATTCAGAATTAACTTAGGCTCTTGTACCTCATCAGTGCTTCTTGTGAGATCTATCTCTGTGAGTCTTTTAAACAGTTCTTCTCTTTTTACTATGGCTTTGTTGCATGATTGGACAATTTTATTCAAATTCTTGATCTTTTCTTTCCAACAATAATTTAGTTGTTTAATTCGACTTGGAGAAGGTAGATCCTCTTCTCTTCTTTTCAATTCTATCATATTTGAGACTTTTATTCCAAATGGAAAGAAAACATCAACGTATAAACCTTCTTCATTCTTTAAATCAACTTGTAGATACTCATGAAAAGCATGTGCCCTCGAGCCAAAAGAAACAATATTTTTTGATACCTCCCATTCTTTTGTTATCAGTGATAATCTCTTTTTTATGTTTTTCTATACATAAATTCAGACTGTTGTGAGTAAACTAGAATATCATTTTAACTTAATGGCAAGTGCAGTTGGTTTAACCATTGACAAATGATTTTCCAGGGTTGGAAGAAGCATTAAGGCATTTTCCAATTCTCTAATCCTTTATTTTAACTTAGAATTTTCAACTTCCACACCATCAATAGAATCGTCAAGAGCATCCCCGACTGCCCTATGGAAAAAACTGTTTTTTCCTTTTTTCATGGAAAAATGTAGCCAAAAATTGTATTGCTTTTCCACCTATGTAATGAATAATTTGTATGATACATGATACAGGAGAAAAGAAGGATTTTATTTTGAGAAGAATATCCTTATGACACTGTAATTATCCATTTTTTCTATTGTTCTTTTTTTCTCTAAGAATATGTTAGCTTGGTCAAATATCCTTAAAGTATTTTCACCCAACAATAGCCTTTTGAAGACTGAAACAAAATCATTATCAACTTCATAGAAATATAGAGGGGTCTTATGTCTCCATAGTGCCTGATACCAGAAGGTAACTGGATCTATTTCACGATTCACCCTTTTACTTATGGTTAAGTTTTGGAATTGACAAAAATACACAATAGCAAATATCAGATAAGAAGCCATAAATAATTTTTTGTCTTTTTTTATAGTGTGATAACTGGAACAAGATTTCGATAGAAATCAGTTTTCCCCAGTCAAAGATGGTGTGTTCTTTCACTGTAAAATATAGAATATATAAAATCATGTGAGATATAGTAGCAGTGTTTTCCTAACCTGTCAACCTGGTAAACAACCATGCAATTTCTTGATAAGGGTTTTTAAAAGTCTCAACCTAGATTTTGGTTATATCTTCTAGGATGGATGCAGGATTCTCCAAATATTCAGGTAGGAGGTCAAGTCCATTGTTATGTTTCTTCAAAAAATATATGTATTATTCTCCTTTGAAAGTAAGTGTGAGCTCTGGAAGCTTCAACATCTTTTGAAAAACTTGCAGTGAAAGAGAAATCAGAGAATGATATTGGGGTTGTATATTTCTTTGGATTGGCACGTATTTGTCTACACACCATGCCACAAGTTATTTATAGTCAAAAACCTTAGGAACATAACCAACACAAGCAATTCCATATGCCCAAATTATGTCTTTATCTACAGGAGGAGAGGAATAGTATGAATATGCCCTTAACCACTGGAAGTTACGGTCTTCATGACCAAAGATATTTAAAGTATCACCACAAAAATGTTGTTTAGATGATGTTTCCATAGGTTGACGGGAATATTTCTTCAGTGAGATAATAACCTCAAATAAATATTTTCGGAGAGATGATGACAATTTAATCCCTTGGAAAATGGAGATTTAATGCAGTTTAAAGAGTAATTCCTCAATCCTTTCGCCATTAATGACAATATTTTCAGATCCTGCACAATAAGTTGTTAGCATTAAACAACACTTAATGCATATTGGAAAAAACAAGAGAATGGCAGGGATGGGTGAGAGCAAGTTTGAATATGGAACTTTTCATGAACCCGCAAACCCAGGAACTCACAAGCCCACAGTTATGGATGATCAAAAATATGTTAAGTGTAGAAAGATGGTCAGTTGAACTTGTGTGCAACGGGAATATAATAATTTGGGGATCGACACCCGTGACAAATATGTTGGTCAAAATGTAGATCACGAAACTTGGGGTGCAAAATGAAGATCACAAAACTTGGAGGATGAGGGCTTGAACCTGCAAACCCAAAAAATTGAGAAAATGGCTAAGTGTAGTAGTGGACTTATGACATGGGAAAGTGGATGGAAATGAAGGTATTCCAACCTGTCGATTAATGAAATATGACTAAGTATGGTAACTAGAAAGGGAGAGAAGAAACGATAAAAGAAAGAGGGAAAGAGGGGAGGTGTAGAAGAGGGAAAATAAATGGAAATAAATAAATAAATAGGGAAGATAGAACACGAAAGGAAAACCCGGAAACAAGAAATGATCTCAACACAAGACTACTGCTTTGAGCATTGCCCCAATCTTATTATGCAATGGCACCACACCTATTTCTATGACAAATAGATTTTTCAAAGAGTTGTGGCAATGGACCCTTTACATATCCAAATTGATTTTTCCGGAATGTTATCAATTCTTTTAGTGCCCAAATCTGATTCAACAAGGGATTACAAAATGAAAAATATTTTGGCAAACTCCTCTTTCAAGAGCTAAATCGATTTCTTGCATAGGCAAATCATTTCCTTCATGCATAAATGTAATGTACCCAACCACTCACAGGTTGGGCATGCTAATTCAAGCTCGCTTCTAAAATAATTTCGAATTATGATCAAATTCTTAATTAATAAAGATGCATGAAATATTCACATGCATAGATCAAGATTCAAGCTACAATATAAAATAAATGAACTATATGTCGTGCACAACAATAAATAGAAAGCATGCATATTATAGATACAAATTTCATAGATAAATAAATTAATACACATTGGAAATAAATATATAGGTAAATGAAACCATGACACACACACACACACACACACACACACAGGGAACTTATCTTTAATGAAATGAATCACCAACTGGATGCATACCAAGGATGTTTCACCCAACCATAGACATTGTTTTTCCAAGTCTCAAAAGAAATGTCACCCTTGAGCCAGGGATATGAGTCTACAAGGATGGTTCCAGAGTGTCACTCACATTCCCAAAATAGTCAGTACTCAAGCTCTCACAAGATTCTCAGCACACACAACAATCCAAAGTACACCAACTCTCTTCTACCCAGCTAGCACAAACCAAAATAATGGACCTCTTATCTACCACGCAATCCCTCAAGATGTCCACCTCCTCCCAGGGCTCCAGTTCATCTAGTCAAGAATATCCATGCTGGGACTCTGAGGATTCATAGTTGTGGGAAAAAATTAACACATGGCAATGCATCTCATACATGCAATAATTAATTCATGGTTGGAATACGCCAGCATTCACTACCGCCAACCAAACCATGGATCCTCTCCACAATTCATTTTTCTCTCCCCATCCAAGATCAAAAGGATTGAAGAATGAAGAGTGGGTGAAAGAGTGATTGAGAGAGAAAAAAATTAAAGGTGTAAATAATGAACAATGAACAATGAGTGAGTGAGTGAATGAGTGAAAAATAAACCCAAAAAATACCCACAAGATGGGTTTATATATTTACTTGCAAATCAAGAACCACATGGCCTTCCCCAAGAAGCTCATGTAACCACTCCTCTCCATTAAAAAATTATGGGTGGATAAAATATAAAATAAATACTTAGCCCATCAAGCCCCCTCTCTTGTGGAATCATATCCCCATATAATTCTCTTCCTTGTCCGTCTAGCAGCCAGTGATGTATTTATTATTAATAATGATCAAAACATTACATTTCCTAGGCACACTAGCCTCTTTTAATTGTTTGGGCCCTCTGGCCTTTCACAGGTTAAAAAAATACATTATTTAATATAGGGCTCAAAAACCTGGGGTGTTACATCCCCTCCCCCTTATTTTGGCACTATCCTCGGTGCATATACAAATAAAATAAAATAAAAAATAAAAAATTATTCAAAAAGTTGCAGTTTCTCTGCCCGCATGGAATATTCATGCTCCCAAGTAGCATCTTCAGGACCATAGTAGGTCCACTGGACTTTTACCAGCTCTATAACCCGATTCTGGATAATTTTGACTTTTCTATCCAATATTCACATTGGTTGGACCTGAAAGTCTCCCTTTATCTATACCTGAATCAGATGCCAATCAATAACATGGTTAGGATCATGTACATATTTTTTAGCAAAGAGACATGAAATACATTATGCACATTCATGGAAGAAGGAAATGCAAGCATGTATGCAATTGGCCCTATTCTGTCCAATATCTCAAATGGACCATAGAATATGGTTGTTATCTTTGTACAAATACCCAACTTCAAAGAGATCTTCTTGGGTTTCACTTTTAAAAGAACATGCTCCGCCCACTTTAAATTCTCTAGATGTCATGTTCTTATCTGCATAAATTTTATGTCTATCTTGAGATGCCTTTAAATTATTCTTAATTCTAACCATCTGGTCTTCCATATCCTTGAGCAATTCTGGCCCAAATACCACTATATTTGTTAGGCTGTCCTAACTCACTAGAGTATTGCATTTCCTACCATATAGAGCTTCAAATGGGATCATTTGCAATGAATCTTGATACCTATTATTATAGTAAAACTAAACCAAGTGCAAGTAATCTTCTCACTTAGATGGATTATCCATCACATACATTCTCAACACGTCTTCAATTACTTGGTTGACTCTCTATGTCTTCCCATATGACTGTGGATGATATGTTATGCTAAAGTTCAAATTTGTATCAAATCCTTTAAACAATCCCCTCCATAAATTAGAAGTAAACTTTGTGTCTATGTCTGAGACAATTGCCTTAGGTATCCCATGCAACCTAGCAATCTCCCTCATGTAAATTTCTGCAATATTAGTTGTTGTATGAGTCATTTTTACAGGAACGAAATGAGTAGCCTTTGTCAATTTATCAACCACTACCACAATTGAATCATGTTGCCTTGTTGTCCTAGGTAATTTAGTTATAAAATCAATGGTTACCACTTCCCATTTATTCTCTGGAATTGGTAATGGTTGTAGAAAACTCATTGGGTGCCTATGATCATCCTTCACTCTTTGACATTCCTTATATCTGGAAATGTAATCAACAACATATTTTTTCATTCCTGACCAAAATAATTGGCTTCTTATTGCTGCAATTATTTTCCGGTAACCGAGATGTTCATCATATGGAACATTATGCATTTATTTTAATACCAAATTCCTAAGTTCTTTGGAACTAAGAACATAAATTCTATTTTTATGCATAAGTAATCCATCTTCCTTAATATCATATTCTTTAATTTTCTGTTGTACATTTTCTTGTTGTAATCTTTCCTTTAACTGTAGGTAATGTTGATCTCTGAAAACAACATCTAAAATTCTTCTCTTTAAATATGACTGATGCATACTAACAATTGTAGCATGCATGAGATGTACTCTTCTAATAAGTGCATCAACAACTTTATTTTATTTTCCTTTGATATGCTTGATGTTAAAAATGTATCCACTTAAAAATTTCATCCATCTCGTCTACCTGGCATTTAAAGTTGCTTGTTCAAAAATATATTTTAGACCACTATGGTTTGTTCTTAATTCAAACCTATTCCCCATGAGATAATGCCTCCACATCTTCAAAGTGTGAACAATGGAAGCAAGTTCCAAGTCATGTGTGGCATAGTTCCTCTCATGCTCTTTAAGCTTTCTGGACTCATAACCAATGACATGTCCATTTTGAGTGAGGACTCCACCAAGTCCTTCCTTGCATGCATATGTACATACCACAAAACATCCATTTGGGTCAACAATATTTAAAATAGGATCACTAGTAAGTAATTATTTCAACATATTAAAGTTCTCTTCACACTCTGTTGTCCATTCAAATTTAATTCCCTTCTTTTGCAAGGAAGTGATAGGATGAGTAATCTTAGAGAGCCCTGCTATAAATATTCTGTAGTAACCAGCTAAACCCATAAACTATCTGACTTCGAAAACATTCTTGGGTGTTGGCCATCCTCTAATGGCTTCAATCTTCTTTGGATCCATTGTTATACATTTTTCTAAAATAATTTGTCCCAAGTAATGGATTTGTTCTTGGTAAAAAGAACACTTACTAATCTTGGCATACAACTGATGTTCCCTCAACATTTGAAATACCAATATTAGGTGGTGTTCATGCTCTTCCTATGACTTATAATAGAAAAGTATGTCGTCCAGGAATACTATGACAAACTTGTCCAAATAATTTCTGAATATTCTATTCATTAAGCACATAAAGACAGATGGTGCATTGGACAATCCAAATGGCACCACTACAAGTTCATAATTCTCATCCTTGGTTCTAAAGGTTGTCTTATGGATGTCTTCTTCCTTGATTCTTACCTGATGGTATCCCGATATCAAGTCTATATTTGAAAATATATTTTCCCCTCTTAGTTGATCAAATAGGTCATCAATTATGGGTAGAGAGTACTTGTTCTTTACAGTGGATTTATTCAGTTTTCGAAAGTCAATACACAACCTCAAGGTTCCATCCTTCCTTTTAACAAAGAGTATTGGTGCTCCCCAAGGTGAAACACTTGGAAGTATGTACCCTTTCTTCAACAATTCTTCCAACTACATTTGTAATTATTTTCATTCTATAAGGATTTTTTGATACCGAGGCAGTTCCTGGCACTAAATCAATATATAAAAATATCTCCCTCTTTGGTAGCAACTCGGGTATTTCTTGGAATACATCTTCAAATTAGTGTAGTACTAAAAATTCTTCAAGGCTTGGCCCCTTTGTATTTTCTGGTTCCTCCACATGGGATGCATACAATTAACATCATTTTATGAAACATCTCTTCAGTTGTAAGGATGAAATCTCCCTTATAGAGATGGGTCTTGGAACTCCTTTCACAGTGATTTGTTTTCCTTCTTCATCAAGACATGTAAATGTCTTGTTATGACAATCTAGCAAAACATGATGCTTTTCCAACCAATCCATTCCAATTAGAATACCATAAGACCCCAATGGTCATATAACGAGTTCTTATGTGGTCAACTCTTCTTTCATGGCATCTTCCCTCTTCCTATTATTTTGAGTTTGATCCATTCTTTGTTTGCCTCTGCAAATGATTTAAGATTTGCATCACTTGAGAATTTATCTTATTTTGTTCTCTTATCAGTCTCTCATTGTCTTCTTTGTAACTCTGCACTACTATTTTTATGCTTCTCACAGTCTCTATCACCCCTCTAGCCTGGTGTCTGTTGGATTTTGTCTCTCCATTACCAACACTGATATTTTGAACTTTGTCCTATTTATCATGGTTGGAAGCTCCCTCTCCTTATTCCATTTCTTGAATATGCATTCTTATACTAAATTGATATGCTTACACCCCAAAATTCTGCAAAATGGGCAAACAATCATTTTTTTAGAATTATGCATATTATATAAAAAAAAATTCCAAACAATGCTACAAGTCCTTTTTATTCTAAACTCATTAATAATATATTATCAATCTCCATATTATAAAAATTCCATGTTATCCTCCTCTTAATCATGTTTCCAATGACTGTAATCTTGTCCCAATTCGATATTTGAGCTGAAATTTATGGCTTCCCGAAAAAAAAATTCAATTTCATCCCCTTTTCTTTTGTTTTGCAATAGGATCTTGTCGAAATATTCCACAAATCCTTTAACTGGTACATAATTCAAATTATTCACATACGCTTCCTTCAATCCACTTTCCTTGTGGCTATGGCTCTAAACCACATGCTTATTCACTCTTTAGCCCCTTCCTCTATATTCTTCTACAAAGGAGCTTGTTCGAACACAATGCCTGAGGGACTGGTTACTACTAGGCCCTTCACACCT
>JZKD02S0420604.1:0-17923 GCA_000966675.3 Picea glauca | reverse complement strand
ATGAACGATCATTTCATGAACATTTCTACTCCAACTTAACTCACACTGAACATAACTTCTATACAAATAATCTCCACATTCTAACATCCACCCTTTTATAACCCCTTCAATCCTAAAGCTATTCTAATACTTAGATATATATGTTGGATTAGACTTAGGATTCATAAACCTATACTCTTCCCTAAGTATAGGCTCCCATGTTTGCGAGCAAGGGAAAACCTTATTTGACCTTTCAAAATAAAACTCCTATACCATAGACTATATCCCCATTATAAATGGATCGAGAGTGTACACCCTTAGTGAAAATGTTATCGACTTAACATAAGACGTTTAAAAATTACTTCACATGGATGAATAACTTGAACGACCCCCTATGATTACTGGTTGTGTATAGGTATTCTGATTACTATTAACATAAAGGTTTTTGATAACAAGCTTATCCATAACAAATTGTTTAGCCTTGCATTAACTGAACGATAATGGTTCTAGTTCAAAAGTCCTATGTATTGTGCCATGAATGAACTGTACTTTACTTCACATTAACTTAGTATGAAATGAAGGGGTTTTCTGTCAGTCATGAGTTAAACCTATGAACACCCATTAATGGAGACCCTGTGAGTGTGACACCCGAGGCTATCACTAGACCCCTCGTCCAATACGATGGCACCATCTCTTCCCCATCACATGGCCAGAGCCAGTCCTCATACTACCACCATTAAATCTGTGTAGTAAGGGTTTACAAGACTAGATGAGTTTTCATTTTCATGAAGTCGCCAAAGTAGCTCTGTGTTTTTCTCAATGAGGGAGGTCGGCGACCTGGAGAAACTTTTTCCCGTTGGATGTATGCAAGTCTGCCTGACTGCCCTGGTAAGTCCATAATCCTCCTGTGTTCTAGTAGTTGGATGGAACCTTCAGGGTTTCATTATAGTGGAAGAAAACACTCTGTAATGAAATTTTTTTATGACTTTTAGTGAAGGTCTTTCCCATTATCGCTATTCTTTTCTTAACTCCCTAGACTATTCTCAGCCCTGGATAAGTAGACTTCTCATTTATTCTATTCTAACCCTTTCTGAAAGAGACTCGGTGCTCTGCCTTCTTATTTCTGACTTCAACAATTTTGCACAGGCATTTATCCAAGTTAACATATAGGTATTTTACTCTTAGGGTTTTCGTTGTCCCTCTACTTTCTTTTATTGGTTCCCTAACTTTATGCATGGTGACCTTGTGTTGCAAGTTATACTCTGATTGGGCGAAACAATTTCCTTTTGATAATGTATTATGACGTTTCTGGCCTTTGTTGGGTATTGTCATACTGAGTTTTTCTTGGGATTCCACCATTCTGTAGGTTCTATCGGACCGCTAACGGATTCTTATGGATGAAATCTCTCTTAAAGGATTATATATATATATATATAAAGTGGGAATTCTGTGCCCCAAACAATTCGTTAAGAAGTATTCCACAACATACAAATATTTGAGTCTATAATTAAATTTGGGTTATCATCTTTCATTCAGATATTATCGTTGTATGTGTGTGGTAAATACCAGTCGAAGCATAGAATTCAGCATGAATGTTAACTCTGTATTTAAACTTTGAGTAAATGCATCCTCTTCAGCATAGACACTCAATGCATGTTATATTTTGGTAAATGTATTTGGCATATAGCGTATAACTGTATGTTTAAAGTTTTTGATACTTTGACTTGACTCATGCATTCGACCTACGCATACCACATGAACCCCTTTGCAGCTCATATTTTCAATTTCTATGGTGTTGTTATTGTTTACTTGTTTAATTTTCCTGAAAGTTTTGCTTTAATCAATTTGGTAGCCAATCTAATGATGGGGCCCTGTTTTGCTATGAGGGTACCCATCAGGCTTTCAATTTCACTCCTCCCCTTTCGGTGTGTCGATGGATCGTGACTATGGTTGGGATTTTTCCTGTGACAATTCAAGATAAGTATTACCCTGTAAGATGATACATTCATTGTCTTATCTGTTTTACCTTTAAAGGTTTAAGTTTGTTTTGTTTCTATTCGACACTAAGAAGAATCATCTCGTCTTCCTTGTAGGTTTACAAATCGCTGCGATGGATCAGAGCCATGCCCCATTCAAGAAAGGTACTCGAGTTTCATTTTACCACTCTGAAGAGAGTGCCCTAGATTTCTAAGGAAAGATACGATTCTGATCTAGGAAATAATCATCATGGGCGATATTGTTTAGGTTCATAAAGATGGCCAATCCATTATCTCTGTATCTTTAGTTTAAAGAAAATACATAAGGACCAAAACTCTGTTGTTGTGTAATAGGATGATATGAGCAGGACTATACCATTGTTTATAATTGAATAGTCGACTTAGATGGAAGCTCTATTAGTCAATTCTTTTTTTCGGTCTAATACTTATACATTAGTTGGAATGATTTTATTATTTGTTAATAAAGGTGTGTAATTCGAACTTATTTAAAAATATGTGCATACAAAATATAGGGTTTCAAAATCTCCATCTTTCAATTCATAGGGCTTTCTCTCCTCTAGTATTTTATTCCAAAACTTCATTTGTGATTAGTTATACTATTCATTTTCTATTATATTATTTCCAGAACTTGGTTTATGTCTAGTTAGACTATTCACTTTCCATCATTTCATTTCCAGAACTTTGTTTATGATTAGTTAGATTGTTCACCTTCCATTATATTATTAGTACCTCGTGGTATGCATACATTAGGCATTTCAACGAGTCATGCAAATTGGTATAGTTTTATATACATAAATAAATACACAGACACACACACACACACATATATATAATCGTATGTAATCATTCCAACAGTAATTTAATTCGTTAGAGAAAATCGCCCACAGAGATATGTCCGTACGTATAGGTATGTAAAGGTTTTAAATCTTAGATTTACTTCCATAATAGCGTTTGCACAATCTAAAGTTCACTTGCAAAACGAAATAACCAGATATATATGATTCACCGATCTGGTAGTGATTTCTAACACAATATATTAAAATAATATTCTATATAACATAAATAAATCTCCTAAAACATTCCATAATTCGCTTCCATTCCAACCAAAAAACATATAAGGGTTTTCTCAACGTTTATAATTAAAATGTAAGATTTTGTTCTACATTTCATTTCATTTCAAAAAAAAAAAAAAAAAAAAAAAAAAAAAAACCAGAGCAATTCATTCATATTTAAACAAAAGCAATTCTATCAGCCAATAATTCAAACAAAATTTGGACAGAGAAGGAGTAGATAGACATATCTGAACAATTTCTAAACACCAAATGGAACAACCAAGTTCCTCCCAACCTTAGAACAGAACAACCAATTTACTTGTCCCGTTCACCCCCTAGACCGACCATGAATCTATGAGGGCGAACTCAAAACTCCTCCTTAGCAATAGTTCTCCAATTTCAATATCTTCCCCTTGCCTCACACTCAAAAAGAAGTGTTCATAACAACAAGAGATAATTATTACTTCACATACTAGGCAACGTCCTACCTCCTCTCATATGCTATATATCCAAAAGCAATTGTGCCTAGGTCTTTTTTCCCTTGGGAATTTTTGCATATTTGCAAATCCATGATTTTCAGGGGCTTCCAATGGCCAAATAATTTATTTTCCACTTGTAACATTCAACCCTGAGGTAGTTCCAACATGTTCCCCACTCATGGAGTCATGGTCATCTGATTTTAACATGGTTGTTCCATTTGTCCATCAACAATAATTATAAAAATATTTCTTTCTTACAAGTGTCATATTCAAAGAGTTAGTTGGGTCAAATCATATCTTTTCCCAACAATCATAATCATTATTTACAATTAACTAAATTCGAAATTCGGAATTGCCATAAATGGCAATAATTTTCCAATTTCAAATTTACCAAAAACGAAAATAAATTCCTAAGCAATTTTAGCCTTAAAAATAATTTATTTTTGGGGATGTTACAAGAGTACAAGAAATGGAAAACCAAAACCAAGGACAAAAACAATCAAGGTAAGAAGAAGAGGTCAAAGAAAATAGTAATCTTAGGGACCAAATTAAATATCTAGAAGAAAAACTAATTGACAATTTGGCACTAAATAGTGAGGAATAGAAATTGGATATGAAACCTATCAGAGAGGAAATGAGTAAGCTCATAGAGTTGCAACATCAGTGTAATAAAAGAGGCTTGAACCTCATAATGTTTGGTATAAAATAACATAGATATGAGGACATGTTAGAAATAGTCAAGGAGGGACTAGAAAATAAATCATAATTTGAAACAACTAGCCTCATAGAAACAAAAAAGGGTGGGAAAATAATTGAACATAAATATAGGCTGATTAAGGTTATTATAATCTCTAATACCCATAAATATGACATACTTGGTAAAAATACGAGCTTAAAAGGGTTAAGAATATTTATAAATGAAGACCTCATTCCAAAATATCAAACTAAATTAAGAAAGGAGGTTCAAAAGATAAAGGAAGATAAGAAAGAAGGAAAATGGGAAATAATTAGGAACATAAAAGGTATTATTAGGGATAGATACCGACAATATAATAATAAATAGCAATTTGGGATGCTTCAGATCCTCTCTTGGAACTATTGGTGATTTCTGTGGAACAAAGGGCCTATATGAAGCTGGATTCCGAGTGAAATTGATATTAATTTTCTGGTTGAAACTTGGGAGCATGAGGAATCTCAGGTCCCTAACATAGATGGATTTATATCGTGGTTAGCATGGAATAAGAAATCCTCCTGTAGAGGGATTGGAGGCATAGATTGTTAGATAAGAACAAATACTTCTCCTCACATTCAAATTCATAAGAAATACTCTCTCAATTAGTATATTTAGATGGAGATTTCAGATATTAATGCTAAGAAGATGTATATAGAAGTTTTTTATTTCACACCTATTAATTCTACCTTTTATAATAAAAAAAATATAGATAAAAATTGTCCCTATAAGAGATTAGAACAAGATATTCATAGTATGAGAAATGAAGGTAGTATCCTCTTTCTAGGAGACTTTAATGCCAAAACTGCAACTAATCAAAATATTATCTTAAACAATAATTCCAACTATAATCCTCTATGGCTAGATGACGAACCCATTTTAGCTAATAGATACAAAAGAAATTTAGAAGACCTAACTGATAATTTGTATGGTACTGAGCTAATCAATCTTTGTAGCTCACAAGATCTAATCATTTGCAATGTTCTAATGTATTGGCTGAAATATAACCATATGACTTGTATCCATGGGCTAGGTAGTAGTGTTGTGGATCATGTGATATCAGATATCCCTGTATACAACCAAATAGTCAAATTTGACCTTTCAAACGACCATGAGCCTGACTCTGATCATAGACCTTTAACTCTAACTCTAAATTTGATCATGCACAAAACCCCCATTGAAGAGAACTCTAATAACCAAAGACACTTGTTTTTTGAAAAAAATAAACCTGATCTCTTCTTAAAGGACTTCAACACTAAATTAAATATTCTATTATATAAGAACAATATTAAATACCTTTATCATAACTTTATGACAACCCTCTCTACTTTCATAAAAAAATTCTGTATCAAAGTGTTGTGTAAAAGGAAAAATAGAATTTCCAACCCTTGGTATGATAATGAGTGTAAAATTGCTAGAAAATCCTTTAGGGATGCCTCTAATGAGTGTTTCAAATACGATAAGATTAATAGACACAAAGCCCTAATTAAAAGGGAAAACAAACACTACATAAAAATAAAGCAAGAGAAGCTTTGAGATTATTGTCACTCATGTTATCTTATATGGATGTGAATTTTTGTGATGCACTATCTCTCGAGAATCTTGGAGAAAGATAGAGCAGATCCAAAAGAATTTTATGACTTATAATATGAAAATTAAAGGTAATAGACCCTATCCTATCCTCCTCATAGAAGCGAGCCTTTCTCCCATTGAGAGCACAACTATGATTAGGTACATAATCTACAAGAATAAGATAAACAACATGGATGGCACATGGCTCCCAAAAATTGCTTCAGAATCCAGCCAAAATCATTGGTGGCTTAAGAGGGGATGGCACGATGATACCAAGTCTTGGATAAATCATTGGAGAATAAATGAAGACGTTATTCTGCAACATATTGATGATATTCAAAATATCATTAAAGATAAACTTAAGGAGATTCTTTGGTGCGATAAAGAATTAGAGGATAAAAAAAAATTAAGATACTTTAAGGAGGTGACTAACCCTAATCTTGAAGATCAAAAGTATCTTTCTATTTTGACTAGGATAAGGAAGTGAATCAATATCGCTAAATTAAGAATTAATTCTCATGAGTTGCATAGTGTGTTACAACCCCTCTATTACGCCATAAAATAATTGAGAAACAATATGAGATTTTTTTTTAACATTAATATAACATCATTAGAACAAGTGAAAAACAATATTAACATACTTTAGTAATACACAATATATTTCATTCATCTCATTGTACAACTAGATTTAAATACAAATTCAATGTATTAAGGATCTGCCATATCACATAACATCACATACAATTTCTACTCACACAACCTATCTTTCAAGGTTAGGACCTCCAAGACACATAATCAACGCTCAAGTCTAGGATTCATCGAATTGATTTTGACCATTTAAGCTCTCAAGACTGGTGATTTTTCTTAGGAACAAGGAAGAATCTAATTCCTGCAACCAACTCAAATCTAGACTCAAGATTAATTATTGGTAAAGTACTAAATCATAACACAATTTAAATCATTAAATTCCCAAAATATTGCTCAAGTTTTTCTTCCCTTAAATGTTATAATAACCATAATTAACCATCATCTAGATAATGTGCCATATCCTTATGAAATCCATCATATAATTACTAGCCACCATTAAACAAATATTTCTCTTTCCCAAGGAGATACAAGCATCAATAATTAATTAAGATTGAAACAACCTTCCAATGCACAAATAAAGTAAGCAGACATTATGAGTTAGCATAATTTATATATGCATAATTTAAAAGAGAAAATAAGAGAAGATAGAAGATCTCAAACATTGAGAGGAGACTGCAAAATTTATATGTACTTTCTGAACCAAAAAGATACAATGGTAACTAAATTTCATGTCTCTGTGTTTGTTTGTTTATGAAAAAGAGAAGTAAATTTTATTTTCAGATCCAAAATTTCTCTTCTGGGAGTCACAGAACAAGGTCTACCCAGTGCCAAAGAAAGAGGTGCACAAAATGACCTTTTGAGGTACAAATCTCAGGAGAAATAATTCAAGGTGAGCACAGAGACCAATCAAGGTACATGGGGGCCTTAACTTCTGAAGAAGAAAGCTCAGGAGAGACATTGCAACTACACAGTGTAAGCACATTATTTCGCAAGAGACCTCATAAAGTCTAGAGCTTAGGCGGAAAATGCACCGTGTGCACCAGAGATTGAGTCATCTAAGTCACAAATATCCATGAGGGATAGCGAGGATAAGTCTCAAGGAAGATAATTTATTTGTTTTAGATTTGAGTGGATCTGATCTAATCGAGAGGAGTCAAAATTCCATAATCATTAGATCAAACAGGATAAGCACACTCATTAAACTCGAAAAACCTTCGGACTTCGTTACTTCAACATATTTGAGTTGTTTTCATTAAGTGAGCCCCAAAGCCCGAAGTCATGGAGTAAATCTACACTGTATATTGGTGAGTGGATTAGAGCCAATGGATCCTCAAGGATTTGGATTTTTGATGAGTTTGGTTCGTAACAATTTAAGAGTTAAGAAAACCATGAAGCTCCAAAGTCTCGATGTGAAGGGTAGTCATAGATCTAGCGATCGATCACATGCCATTAGATATACCAGCCTTCGTTCTTTGGAGGTTCAGTAATTCAGAACTCCGACAGAATTAGAGTCATGAAGTTAAAGGTTAAGGAACTCTCGGAGTTCCGAATTTTGGAGTAAAAACTTACCATTGAAACTGGGTACACGTGTCTATATATTTTGAGTATTCAGAATTCGACCATTCGAGAGGTGGTGGGTGAATTTTTTTTTGGTGAGAAGAGTCTTGAACTCCCAGATTCTAGAGTTAATCCTGACAATTGTCGATGGTTAATCAAGGATCTCCAGATCTGTGGGTTCGACCTTTGCTAGTTCAGAGGTAACATGATTTGTAGTTGCAAAAACCTCCTAAGCTTGGAGTCCTGGAGTTTATTCTAGCTGAAGATCAGAGCAAGGTATGGGAATCGTTAATCTCCAAGTTATTCAGGATTCAATACTTCGACAAAATGGAGTCGTTGTTGCAAAAAGGTGAGAAACTCCCAAGGTCCCGAATTCTAGAGTAGATGACAACCGTTGATCTAAGGAGGTGTGTAAGCCGTCAGATCTCCGATCCCTTTAGAGGTTCGGTGATCCAGGTGAAATGGTCTCAAGTTGTGAAAGAAGAGAAAAACCCCGAAGCTCAGAGTTCCAGAGTGTATCTACACCGTAGTTTGTCACGTGAGGAGAATCTACACCAGTTGTTTGATTAAGTTCTTGAAGGTTAACGAAGGAATGCGGAAGACTATGGTTAACCTACAACTACTGATCAACTCCTCTTATTACTGAATTTGGCCGGTAACACTCCAAGTGACCATGAGTGTTGAAGTTGAAAAACCTCCAGAGCACCAGAGTCCCGAAGCTTTGAATAGTGCCCTTTTGGCCAGGGTTAGGTTCTATCCTATGGTCAAAATCATAACTTGACAAGGAAAAAGGGCTAATGCCTAGAATTAAAAGTGAGTAAACTCCCAAAAACCTTCGGACGAGCAGCCCATAATCGGAAAAAATTTAGATTTACATAAAAATTTTACAGAGGCTCCTCACTACTAATAGATTTGTGTTAACCGGTCCCTGAGGTGTAGGACAGTCAGTGATGGAGTGTGCTGTTAAGGCACTCCGTGATGTTAAAGTCGTCGGTTTGAAACCTACGGGGACAAAAAATCTAGCCATGTTAAGGGTTAGTGTGGCTCAGGTTGGTGCGATCCCTGAGTGATTTTGACCACTTAGATTCCCCCGAGTCGTGATTTCTCAAGCCACGGGCTAGTCTCATAGGTCACAAAAAACCTAGCAAAAAAAAAAAAACTTTGGGTTAACCAAAAAAATCAACAGTGATACACAATGAATTCATATTTAACAAAATTCAGCGAGGATCCACCATTCAACAATTTGAATTATCATAAGTTTAAACATGAAGCTCGTATACAAATTTTGGATCTAGAATACATTTCGACAAAGATCCCATCATAAGAACTGATTGGTATTTAAAAGAAATTAAACAAAGAAACTCATGATATAATTTCAGAACTAACACCTTGGTTTACCAATGAACAATGCATTGTTAAATTCTAAATATTATCAAGTAAAAAATCTGATCAATCAAACTTTAAATATAGATAAAATACAAATTAAAGAACATAGACTGTACACAATATAAATCCATAATTCACAAAGAGAATCAAGCCACCCAATTTTAGATTGCGTAAACATCCAAAATTATAGTGAAATTAAAAATATAAACACTGTAACTATTATTCTTTTGGATGCAACTGTAAAATTTGGCATTCATACTTTCCAGTGATTCGATAGTGATCCTTTCAAACTAACATACTACTACACTCATATTACAAAATAAATTCAGAATATAAAAATACGAGAACCAATGAAGGTGATGAAATGAAGATGCCCTTCAAGTCTTGCACTCCTTCCTTTCCTTTGCTTGCTAATCACAGAGACTTCAACGGTACCTCCCAACCAATTCTATGGGTACTCTTCTTCCCCCTTATCCCCCCAATATGAAAAGTGGCCACACTCAAGAAAACAACAATAATATCTCCAAGAATTTCCTCGCAAGGAAGAGATTCCACTCTTTTACAAGCTTAGTGTCCCAACTCTCACAAGTTAAAACACAATCCAATAAAAAATTGGCAGCATAAAATGCTCAGAAAATCATATCCATTTCCCTTCTACCTTATTTGTTTTTATAGAAATTTCTTCCCTGATACATGTCCTCATGCACAAATAATTAAATTTTTAGTTAATTTAATTTGGATTATTCAGTCACACACTTGTCATATTCTCCCTAAGTTACACCAGTATTTACCAATTTTATTTTATTTAAAAAGGGTCAAATTCCCTCACATTCCTCAATGTGTTCCTATTTTCACTCCTAGGTGTCCCTTTGTTCCCCAGATTCTCATTTAAAGTGTGCCTCTTAACTAGATCTTAGCTAGAGTTTAATTATGAGTCTTCTTCTAGTTAGACTAATGGTAGGTTGACTCAATATTCCATTCTATGTACACCCAACCTCTCAAGTTATTATTTATTTCTAAAAATAAATCCTTTTTTATTAATTTCATGCACACATGTGCATTTTATCAAATCTTTAGATTTTACTTACTTATTTTTCCTAGAAAAAGATTTATCCCAAATATTTAACCCATGTCATAATTCATTTAGTCCTTTATTTAAATTTAGACCTAGACTTAGTCTTAGACTTAGGCTTATAATTTTTTTAGGCTTTATAATTAATAATCTATTTCTTAAATAATTAGTTAATCCAACAAGGTCTAATTATTTCAATGTTTTCTAGGCCACCTAGATTTATTGACTCAAGTTTAATTATGTGACGTGCCCTTCAAGATGCACCTCTATGATCTAAGGGTGACACTAACCTTAGACTTGTTTTGGAAATTGTCTGAACCCTTGGAGTCAAAACTCCACTTGGTCAACCTTGTGAGAGACTAAGGGCTTCTAAGGAATAAAGAATCCACCTTATTGCATGCTCCTTATAAATCTTTGTGAGCGACTGTCTCAATCTTCCCTCACGACATCATGAAAATTTCAAAGTAGGTAATCGTTAACCTACAGTTCATACCATGGTGGGAATGCTAATAGGCTATGATAGGGATGCTTCCACACTTCTCCCTCAATGTCTAGTTTCTGTGTATGGCCCCTCTACTCCTTATGTGAGTCGGATTAGAAAACATCGTCAAATCTGCATCCACTGACAAAACACTGTTAATAATTCCATACATAACTCATACTAAATTCAATCATACAACATAATGTGTGAAATGAAATACTCAATAGATACAATCCACTCCTTGACTCAATATGGAGTCCAAGGGAATCCATCGATTCCATAAACATCCTTTTCCTGTCATGTATCCTGCACACTCAGGATGACTCGTCAAAATCATATCTCAATATATATACATCAATATAATCAATAATCCATAAAACCTTAAAATCATCATATATAACCCATAATCTGAATGAAATCACTAAGTACCATACCTGAATCACTTGAAAGCAAGTGTCCTCAATGAATAAGTCAATAATAGTGTGCTCAGTAGAGCAAGATGTTACATACACCCCCTCTTGTTTTAAACTTCGTCCCGAATTTTGTACAATATATATATCTATATATATATATATATATATATATATATAAGAAAGTAAATAAATGTATCTGACATAGATCTATATGTCTAATCTATCAAACAAGTAAACTGTTGACACATCTCAAATGCATCCTCCTAGGTAGCTGAGTGTGGACTATAATTGTTCCACTCGACCTTGACCTGATCGAATGTTCAACATCTTAGCTATCTAATGAAATGGTCCATAATGAGGATTGGCTCCACCATGAGATCACCCTCTTTCAACACCCGCAAAGAACTCATGTCAATAACATGTGAAGGATCACTAATATAATGTCTCAAAATAGATACATGAAATACATCGTGCATACGCCTCAAAGAATTAGACAAGGCTAGTCGATAAGACATGAGTCCTTTCTTTTCCACAAATTCGAAGGGTCCCACAAATCTAGGAGAGAGTTTAGCACCCTTTCCAAACTTGATTGAACTCTTGTGTGGTTTTACCTGTAAGAAAACTATGTCTCCAACTTCATAACTGCGGTCAACACGATGCACACCAACATAACTATTCTTCCGATCTTGTGCTTCTTTAATTCTCTATCTTATCGATCACATCTATTATTATATTTCTTGNTTTATTTGAAGTAATAAAATCTCTGATTCTTTTTGGGGTTCTATCGTGGTGTTAGTATCTTGATCTTCCTCAGGGTTTTCTTGTCTCATATTCATTCTTTCAACCTTAGCAATCACTATAGGGAAATCCAAAACTTCATGATCTATATCTTGACAACAAAGACAACTAGGTCTTCTACCAGGGCATTCCCTGGCAAGATGCCCTAGTCTTCTGCAATTATAACAAATAGTTAATATTATTTTTCTTTGAAATGATCCCTAACCTTTCTTGTACTGTGCACTAGGATCATAGTAGAAACCTGCAAAAAAATCTTTTTAGGTTCCTGCATCCATTTGTTAGTCCAAACATTATTTCTATGAATAGGAATAACATATCTTTCATTATTTTTGTCAGATCTACTCATATCAAACCTTCTTTCATCTAGTTGTGCCCTACTTTTCAAGCTAGGAATTTTTTTATCAAACATACCTAGATCCATACTTTTGAAACAAAAATTTCCACTTATCTTTCCTTGTTTCAATTAAAACTTTTCACTATTATTACCTTCAAATCTTACCCCTTTTCTTCATATCTGAATTTTCTTCTTAACACATAGCTTCACAATTTAAGTAGACTACTGCACACTAAAGAAACATATCTACACACAGAGATTTCTTTTCTTCAGTTCCCAGAAATCACAGTTTTAGGTCCCGACAACAGAACCATTTGTTGGCACAGGGGCATACCTAGGGTTCAACGCTATGACAACACACCATCACAATCTTAACTACCGACCGTTTTGGAAACACCTGCGAAACATATGAAGTCTCACCCAAGGTAGAGGTAGGGGTGGTTGCAGGACTTAGATGTATACAACCTTAGATGGGACACCGATCTATGATTACAACACCTTAACAAAGCACTTAGCAGTTATGGCTCATCAATATTTAACCAATATCTACTTCATAGATAAAACCCTAATTATAGAGCATCACATTTTTCACACAGATCCAATATAATCAAGCACTAAGCACATCAACATAGATCATATCTATCATTGATATACATTATTCAACACTAAGCTATCATATTAGATTCTTCTAAGAATATATCAGTGCACTAAGCATTTAATCGCATAAACAAGAGGGAAACCATAAAGCACAAAGAAACCATAACACAGGATATACGTGGTTCACCCCCACCCTGGGGCTACGTCCACCAACTCTTGTTCTCTTCTATTATCTTTGGTCAATTAGCTACATGCACAGAGCCTTGAGATCTTACTCCGCAAAGGATAGGAGATCTGTTCACTTCACTAGATCCTCCTTCCCTGAGTTACAACACAAAGCTTCTACTCAATCTCTTACAATCACTTTCACTTATCTCTGCAAGTCTCACACAATATGCACAAAGCAATTACACTTACCACTTGCACTTAGCACCTAGCATCACGTAGATGCATCTATCATCTCATACACGCCGCTTCTTACATCACCTAGACATCTAATTATACATTACAAAAAGGGCCTAAACATGGATAAAACCACGACCTGACATTCCCATACCCGTTACATAAGCCCAAAATCCAAAAGTCCCTATAAAGGGGCTGAGATCCCATGATCTCTTCTTCGACTTGCGCTCTATCTTCGACAACCTGTCGAAGTCCCAAAAGTAGGTCAAACCTGACCAAGGATCCTCAAAACTTGGTCAAGGTCCAACAATGCCCATCTTCCCTGAACATAATTTTTTCCCTTGAATCCCCCCTTCTACATTCTTGATGGGGTAGGAAAAACCCTAGCCTCTAGAGAGGAATTAGGTTTTATAGGACTAATACTAGAAACTGATAGATCTACCCCCCGAAATGTTTTTTGAAATGTCAAATCATAGTCTGTCAAAATGTGACCAACCTTATGACAATGAGAACAACTAAAAGAAACGTTTTGATATTCTAGGGGTTGGGTATATGACCTTTCCCCCCCACCAATACCATATAATTATAGAGATATTGTCACGGATCCAAATCAACAATAAATATTTCCATTAATTTGTAACTACTAGTCTTGTATGTTTCATCAGATGTGATTAAATTCCTTGAACCCTCCCCAATGGCCTTCAACCTAGAATCAATCCAAAATTCTAAAGAAAAATTGGGGAGCTTGATCCAAGTAGGCATACTGGAAATGACTTCCTCTTAAGAATAAAAAAGTGGATACCATGGTTTTGCATAGAGAAGGTTCCTATCCCAATACCACCAACTCGAAAGTTTTTCCCACGCATCATCCTTAGAACATAAGATGAATCCAATCGAACCTCTAGACAACAAGTGGAAAAATGGGGCATAGTTGAGGCTTGGGACCCATTATTTTCCCATCTAAGAGTTGAGAGACATCATATAAATTATCCATCCACATAGCTTCCCTACTATTGTCTGACCGTCCAAATTCACAATTTGGCTAACCTTCAAGTCTTCCCCCACTATTAGTGAAACCCCACCTCCATACAACTTGATAAATTTTCAACGCTTTCATTCTGGGCTCCCATGCACATGGTGTAAGCCACCTCCCTATAAATAAAAACTATATAGTTTGTTTCCAAAAAACCCTAGGAGAGAACCGTCATTAAAGTTCCCTTTGTGTGAGGAACCATAAAAGGTCCCGAAGGTATGGAAAGGTTCAAAGAAAGTGCATGTGCAGGCTCACCACACATGTTTCCTAATATGATTCCCACCTGAATATTCTTCCCAAGACCTTTCAATGTCCCATATAAAGGGATGACATAGAACCCCCAAAGGATCTATGAAACCACTTGATCTGCCCATATCTAGACACTTCTCGAATGANTAGTTCCATGAGCACTCATAACTATCTGGGTGAGTCTTCCACATAGGGTTATCAACTTTCCTCTAAATAATCCTATTCCTCCTAATGAAGGAATCATAGCAGGCTTTCCTAAAATTTCCCAAGTTCTTTCTGTCATAATATTCACCTGTGTTTCCTCATATAGAGCACAGTCTATGTCGAAGTCTCCTATTCTTGTTTCTATGCACTCTTTTTATTTGAAGATATCTGATATGTTGATATTTCGGTGATCATTCAGAGTTTTTTTTATTTGAAGTAATAAAATCTCTGATTCTTTTTGGGGTTCTATCGTGGTGTTAGTATCTTGATCTTCCTCAGGGTTTTCTTGTCTCATATTCATTCTTTCAACCTTAGCAATCATTATAGGGGAATCCAAAACTTCATGATCTATATCTTGACAACAAAGACAACTAGGTCTTCTACCAGGGCATTCCAATTATAACAAATAGTTAATCTTCTTTTTCTTTGAAATGATCCCTAACCTTTCTTGTACTGTGCACTAGGATCATAGTAGCAAACCTGTAAAAAATTCTTTTTAGGTTCCTGCATCCATTTGTTAGTCCAAACATTCTTTCTATGAATAGGAATAACATATCTTTCATTATTTTTGTCAGATCTACTCATATCAAACCTTCTTTCATCTAGTTGTGCCCTACTTTTCAAGCTAGGAATTTTTTTATCAAACATACCTAGATCCATACTTTTGAAACACAAATTTCCACTTATCTTTCCTTGTTTCAATTAAAACTTTTCACTATTATTACCTTCAAATCTTACCCCTTTTCTTCATATCTGAATTTTCTTCTTAACACAGAGCTTCACAATTTAAGTAGACTACTGCACACTAAAGAAACAGATCTACACACAGAGCTTTCTTTTCTTCAGTTCCCAGGAATCACAGTTTTAGGTCCCGACAACAGAACCATTTGTTGACACATGGGCATACCTAGGGTTCAACGCTATGACAACACACCATCACAATCTTAACTACCGACCGTTTTGGAAACACCTGCGAAACAGATGAAGTCTCACCCAAGGTAGAGGTAGGGGTGGTTGCAGGACTTAGATGTATACAACCTTATATGGGACACCGATATATGATTACAACACCTTAACAAAGCACTTAGCAGTTATGGCTCATCAATATTTAACCAATATCTACCTCATAGATAAAACCCTAATTATAGAGCATCGCATTTTTCACACAGATCCAATATAATCAAGCACTAAGCACATCAACATAGATCATATCTATCATTGATATACATTATTCAACACTAAGCTATCATATTAGATTCTTCTAAGAATATATCAGTGCACTAAGCATTTAATCGCATAAACAAGAGGGAAACCATAAAGCACAAAGAAACCATAACACAGGATATACGTGGTTCACCCCCACCCTGGGGCTACGTCCACCAACTCTTGTTCTCTTCTATTATCTTTGGTCAATTAGCTACATGCACAGAGCCTTGAGATCTTACTCCGCAAAGGATAGGAGATCTGTTCACTTCACTAGATCCTCCTTCCCTGAGTTACAACACAAAGCTTCTACTCAATCTCTTACAATCACTTTCACTTATCTCTGCAAGTCTCACACAATATGCACAAAGCAATTACACTTACCACTTGCACTTAGCACCTAGCATCACGTAGATGCATCTATCATCTCATACACGCCGCTTCTTACATCACCTAGACATCTAATTATACATTACAAAAAGGGCCTAAACATGGATAAAACCACGACCTGACATTCCCATACCCGTTACATAAGCCCAAAATCCAAAAGTCCCTATAAAGGGGCTGAGATCCCATGATCTCTTCTTCGACTTGCGCTCTATCTTCGACAACCTGTCGAAGTCCCAAAAGTAGGTCAAACCTGACCAAGGATCCTCAAAACTTGGTCAAGGTCCAACAATGCCCATCTTCCCTGAACATAATTTTTTCCCTTGAATCCCCCCTTCTACATTCTTGATGGGGTAGGAAAAACCCTAGCCTCTAGAGAGGAATTAGGTTTTATAGGACTAATACTAGAAACTGATAGATCTACCCCCCGAAATGTTTTTTGAAATGTCAAATCATAGTCTGTCAAAATGTGACCAACCTTATGACAATGAGAACAACTAAAAGAAACGTTTTGATATTCTAGGGGTTGGGTATATGACCTTTCCCCCCCACCAATACCATATAATTATAGAGATATTGTCACGGATCCAAATCAACAATAAATATTTCCATTAATTTGTAACTACTAGTCTTGTATGTTTCATCAGATGTGATTAAATTCCTTGAACCCTCCCCAATGGCCTTCAACCTAGAATCAATCCAAAATTCTAAAGAAAAATTGGGGAGCTTGATCCAAGTAGGCATACTGGAAATGACTTCCTCTTAAGAATAAAAAAGTGGATACCATGGTTTTGCATAGAGAAGGTTCCTATCCCAATACCACCAACTCGAAAGTTTTTCCCACGCATCATCCTTAGAACATAAGATGAATCCAATCGAACCTCTAGACAACAAGTGGAAAAATGGGGCATAGTTGAGGCTTGGGACCCATTATTTTCCCATCTAAGAGTTGAGAGACATCATATAAATTATCCATCCACATAGCTTCCCTACTATTGTCTGACCGTCCAAATTCACAATTTGGCTAACCTTCAAGTCTTCCCCCACTATTAGTGAAACCCCACCTCCATACAACTTGATAAATTTTCAACGCTTTCATTCTGGGCTCCCATGCACATGGTGTAAGCCACCTCCCTATAAATAAAAACTATATAGTTTGTTTCCAAAAAACCCTAGGAGAGAACCGTCATTAAAGTTCCCTTTGTGTGAGGAACCATAAAAGGTCCCGAAGGTATGGAAAGGTTCAAAGAAAGTGCATGTGCAGGCTCACCACACATGTTTCCTAATATGATTCCCACCTGAATATTCTTCCCAAGACCTTTCAATGTCCCATATAAAGGGATGACATAGAACCCCCAAAGGATCTATGAAACCACTTGATCTGCCCATATCTAGACACTTCTCGAATGA
>JZKD02S0420593.1:0-10757 GCA_000966675.3 Picea glauca | reverse complement strand
AGGCTCCATGGGGGATAGAGTCGTCCCTGTGATGCTCTAAGGACTCATTTTGCAGTTCCAGTGCCTTGGTGTTGGGCTATGGAGTCACCTACTAAGCTGAAACAATAAAAGTAAAAACGAAGAATAGAAAAGACAATATTTACATAACACAGGAGCCACGAAAGGCTCAGACAAAACACCTTTTAAGAAAATGCCCATTTACTGGGTTGCCGAAAACTTCTTCACCCTCCAAATCCTATAGCCGATATGTGTTATTCGAGAAAATCTCTGAGATTTTGAAGGGCCCGATCCATAGGGCTTCAAATTTGTCGTGCTTTCCCTTGTCTTGCTTAGTAGCATCCCATTTCAGTACCAGGTCTCCTACCTGGAACTCCTCCTTCTTGGATTTCTTATCAAAAACCTGCTTGATCCTCTGCTGATGATCCTGAATTCTTTCCATTACCTGCTCTCTGACCTGCTGGACTTCCACCAGTTGATGAATTCTTATGATCATGTCATTGGGCTCTTCTTGATAGTCCTGGAAGAATTTCACTACGGGAATGGCCAGCTGAGAAGGGAAGACAGCTTCTGCTCCGTACACTAACTAGAAAGGGGAGATGCCTATAGATCTCTTTGTGGTCACCCGATCAGCCCACAGAGCGAATTTCAACTTCGAGTTCCAAGCCCGTTTGTTGTTTTCCAATAGTCTTTTGATGATCCTTATTAGGATTTTGTTGGAGGACTCTGCTAAACCATTTCCCTGTGGATAATATGGTGTGGAGTGAATCAGTTTGATCCCAAACTGCTCACAGAACTTGGCTAATGGCTCAGACCCGAAAGCGGCTGCGTTATCAGTGACAATCTTACTTGGGCAGCCGAACCTTGCGATGAGGTCCTCCAGGAACCCAATGATTACCTTGTGAGAAGCGCTCCTGGTAGGGATGGCTTCTATCCACTTAGTAAAGAAATTTGTGGCTATCAGGATCCATCTGTGCTTCCCACTGGAAGCAGGGTGGATCTCTCCAATAAAATCCAGGCCCCATTGCTGGAAAGGTCCCGAAACAACTACAGGATGCAAAGGCAGAGACTTGAGCTACTGCTTTCTTGAAAATCTTTGGCAGGTGATACAGGCTCTAACTCCTCTATGGACATCAACGAATAAAGTGGGCCAATAGTATCCGGCTCTAAGAATTTTGTGCACTGTAGTCTTCCAGGAATGGTGCCCTCCACATAGGCCGCTGTGAAATTCGACCATGATCTTGCTGGCCTCTTGTGGATCCATGCATTTTAAAAGCACCCCCAGGGGATCTTTCCAGTATAAAATTTGATCAATAAGGCAGTACCTGACTGCCCTGAGCTTCAGAGCTCTTGCTTTGTTTCTTTGCAGGCCATCTGGGGGCCACAACTCCTGCAGAAAATATATGACATCCTTATACAAAGGACATCGAGCCAATGGGGGATCTCTTTGAAGGTCTGTTTCAGACAGCTGACCCCGCTGAATTCCTGAGCATTCGTTCATGAAATTTACCCCCAAATCTTGGCAATTGGCTTCAGCCAGCAGCTTGACTAAGCCTTGACCTTTGATCAATTTGGTAGGCCTTATTTCTAGGTCAAATTCCAGGATCTTGGCTATCCATTTACTCCTCTTCCCATCAATGTCGGGATGTACAAGAATGTCCTTCACAGAGGCTGAAGGAACGTATGCGATCACCTTTGAGTGCAGGACATAGACCCTGAAAGATTTGAGAGCTTTCACTAAGGCATAGGCATGTTTCTCCATGATTTCATACCTGAACTCTGCATCTCTTAACGCCTTGCTGAAGAAGGCAATGGGTTGCTCTCGCCCCTCCTCATTTCTCTGCAACAAGACCGCCACTACTGTATCAAAAGAAGCAAAGGAGAAAATTAGGAAATCTTTCGAATAGTCAGGACTGATCAGCACTGGTGCCTCAGTCAATGCCTTTTTTATTTGGACAAAAGATTCCCTGGGTTCAGCGGTCCATTTCACTTCATTTCCCTTCCTGAGCATGGCTGTGATGTGTTTCAGCAGCTCAGCAAAATTTGAGACGAATCTCCTCAGAAAATTAATCTTTCCCAAAAAGGCCTGGACTTCCTTTTTAGCTCTGGGAAGTGACAGGGTCTGAATGGCCTCTACCCTGCTAGGATCAATCCTCACTCCTTCTGCTGATACTATATGGCCTAGTAACTTCCCCTCCTCCATAGCAATCAAAGATTTCTTTGGGTTCAGGGAAAGGCCGAATCTTCGACATTTTGAGAAGACTTTCCTCAGGTGACAACAGTTCTCTTTGTTGGACTTCGAGAAGACTGTGATGTCATCCAGATAGATCACCATGAACCGATATTTTTCTCCAATGAAGGCTATGTCCATGGCTCGCTGAAACGTCGCTCCTGCATTCATCAGTCCGAATGGCATTTTGGCATACATGAATGTGCCCCAAGGAGTGGTGAAGGTTGTCTTTTCTCTGTCTTCAGGCATGACCGATATCTGATTATAGCCAGAGAAACCATCGATCATGGAAATCCTAGATGCGCCGGTTACCCTCTGCAATATGTGCTCCATGTTGGGCAGGGGATAATTGTCTTTCTTTGAGCTCCTGTTCAGGTTCCTGAAGTCGACACAGAGCCTGATTTCTCCGCTTTTCTTCCTTACCGGAACCAAATTGGTGACCCAATCGGAATATCTCAAGGGGACGATGATCTAGGCCTCCAACAACTTCTTTACTTCTTTCTCCATGACAGGCAACAACATGGCATTTATCTGTCTTAGCTTCTGCCTAAATGGCTTAGCCTCTTCCTTCAGTGGGATCTTATGTTCAATGACGGACGTGTCATATGTCTTGAGATCTTCGTAAGTCCATGCAAATACATCAGCAAATTCTTTCAGCAACTCAGTATATTCGGCCCTCTGCTTTGTGGTCAAACTCCTTGACATCTTGACAAATTTAGGCTCCTCCTGTGTGCCAATGTTGCACTCGGCTGTATCAGCGTCTTCATCTGAAACCCTACCCTTCACTGCCACATCATTCCCATCAAACAATCTTTCTAAAGGAATAAGTCCCCTCGGAATGTGATTGCTAGGCAGCTGAATAATCTGGTGGTTAGAAATTTTATTCAAAAACACCTCAGGGTGAGGGTCACCTTTGGTGCCAGGATCCTGATCAATGTGCAACGCAGAGAATTCATCAACAGATTGGAGAAATCTTTCGATTTCCAGATCATATTCAAATACCTTCCAATGCTTGACATTGTCTGGTACAAAGGGCCTATATTTTATCTCAACCTCATATTTGGCCATAGACGGCTGAGGGACCTTGAGAAAACTGGTTGAGACAGCTAAAGAATCGGTCGTAGCACTATCCTCCCTTGGAATAAAAGAGATATTGAAGGCTGAGAAGAAACTGTCGATTAGGTCCCATACTTCATTCCTGTAATTTCTGAGTCGAGGGTACTTAGCCTGATAAGCGCTTCTGATCTGTTGGACCACCAAATCTGCATCTCCGAACAATGTTATCTCCTGAATTCCCATTTATCTTGCAGCTCTCAATCCTAGAACAAGGGCTTCATACTCTGCCACATTGTTGGTGGTTTCAAATTCTAATTTGTATGACAGAGATACGGTCTCCTGGGCAGGTGACACAAAAAACACCCCAGCGCCAGCGCCTTCCCTGGAACAAGCTCCATCAAAAAACATTTTCCAGATTGGGGTGATGGAGGGAGAAAATTCAGGGGAAACAATGGGCTGATTTCTGAGTTTCAAAGGAGGCTCGGGGGCATGGGCGAGCTGTAGTAAACTGGAGCCTAAATTAGTGTCCAATGCAAAGATGGGATGATTGGTGGGGTTGGCTTCATCACTGATTATGTAGGCCAGTTGGGCTTCTCTGTATAGTCTTCTATGCTCTCTTCCGAACACTGGGATAGTAGCATACGTGAAGTCCATCTGCAAAGTTCCCCCTAGTCTCTTTATCCAAGATCTTGATGGCAACATACCGAAGTTGGGGGGAACATCGGCCACTACAACATCCATGACCACACTTTTCATGGGCGGTTGAAACAAGGTCACAACCAGGTCTTTAATAACTCCAAGACATTGAACTCTCCTGGAGTCAAAAGAATAGAGGTCATGATAGGCTCGGGTGACTTCTAGTCCTAACTCCTCCATGAAAGTTTTGGGCATGAGGTTGTGTGAAGCCCCTGAATCCATCAAGCAGTTGTGCAGCACTTTATCATGTATGTTCAGGGATGTGTAGAAGGGAGGGGATGAATCATCTCTATCTTCTACCATGGGACCTAGGACAACAACTGGCTTTTCATCTTGGAGGTTTATGGAGTCTGTGGGAAGGCATGAGGCTTCAGACTGTAAAAGCTCAGAGAAGCATTTTTTAAATTCTCCATGTTTAATTAGCTCGGTGAGGGGCACAGGGATCCTGATCTTTTGGATTTCATGCTCGAAATTAAAAGAAGATGTAAGCTTTGGAATTTCTCTTATTTCAGGAACATGATTATGGATAATGGGAGAGAGGGGTTGATCCTTCTTACCTCTGTGACTGTTTGCTACGTCATTAGCAGGTTTCTCTGTTCTAGTGGTCCGCTCAGGAACATCAGGTGCTACAGCCTTCTTCTGGGACCTCAGGTCATATCTGCCCTGGCGGCCACCAGTCTTGTCTCCTTTGCTCAACTCATTTAGCTGACTGTCCATGAGATACTCCTCGTATGCTGATTGAGTGAGATGAGGAAAAGCAGGAGTGTCTCCGAAGCAATGGATTTTAGGATCAAGCTCGTCTGTTTCTCCTTCTTCCCCCTTGGCCACAAAATTGTTTTGAAAAGGGGCCTAAATCTTCTGGTCTTCTCGGTCTCTTCCCTTCTCTCTTTGCACATTTGTGGGAGTAAAATTGTTTGGCCTTCTGAAACCTCCCTTGTTTTCGGCGTTCAGAGGGCCCTTATATGCTTGCCTCCCTTCCACCTTCATTCTCTCCATCTCTACAGACAGAGATTTCACCATTCTGGTCAGTTCATCCACTTGAGGGTGGGGCACCGATGGGTCAGAAGTCGAAGCTTCCGACCTTCCTTTTCTCCTGTCTGCATCGGCCTTGTTCCTCAGTCTGTCAGCTGCTAACACATTGGATTCCATCTCTATGGCCGCATCTTTCATTTGAGCTAAGGAGGTGGTTCTTCTTTCTCTCAACAAAAGGCAGAAATCGGGGTCGAACGCGCTAGCATAAGAGATCTTGGCCGAGGCTTCTGAAGGCTTTATCTCGGCAGGGATTTTGTTATACATCTTATTGAATCTTTTGGAGAAGTCAGAGACAGACTCTCCATCCATCTTCTTCAAAGACCCGAACTCTGTCATGTAATACATGAAATCCTTCCTATCTCCCCAATGTTTTAGGAAAGCACTATCTAGAGCTTCGATCCCAGCTACAGACCCTGGAGCCAATCCTCTGAACCACTTTCTCACCTCGCCATCCAGGCTCTGAACGAAGACTCTCATCCATACATCTTCATTTTCAATGTTGAGGTTGTCTGCGTAACTGTAGAAAGCAGCCAGGTGCTCTTCTGTCGTTACGTCCCCTTCCCCGGTGAACTTGGGCATGTATTTCAAGTAATCCCTAGCGGGGAGAGGATTCATAGGATGGGGTAGAACTAAGGGAGCATATCTGGCAGCAACTATGGCATCCATTCTATTCAGAGGGGGATTAGAACCAGCCATAAGAATATTAGGTGGAGGAGAGCTGGGAGGAGAAGGAGTTCGCGAAGAAGCTACTGGGAATGAGTCCCGAAGTGGAGTGGGAAACAAGAGGGGATTTAAGGAGAAGGCTAACGAGCTCAAGTCAGTAGGTGTTTTTCTTTGTGCAGGAGTGGTAAGAATAGGAGTGGGGAAATCTTCTGTGGTTCCGGGTCTACGCCCAGGTACAGTTTCAGGGGAGAGAGGAGTGACAAGGTCTTGTCCCTCCTGTCCCAGACCAGGAGAGGAAAACTCAACAGGAACACTCCCGAAATTTAGGAAACGAGAAACTCCATAAGGTCTGTCAAGAAACTTAGGAGGAGAAAAAGGAGTTACCACAGAAGGATTTGGTGGATTACCTGGTTCGGTGGAGAACAATCCTTCTTTAGAGGCCTTTACCTTTCTGAGCATCGCCTCTGGATCTATTTTGGGCATAGCTAGAGGCAGTTGTGGATGAGAGCGCATGTGCCTGCCTCTGAAAGCCACAATTAATAGAGCAGGTTCTCCCCAGCGGAGTCGTCACAATGGAGTTGCCAGGTGCACAGCAACAATCTTGATAATTCTGATATCTGATGCATCTTCAGAATCAGTTAATCATTGTCGTTTAATCCCAGGGAAAATATTCAACTTCGTCCCCGGCAATGGCACCAGAAATGTTAGCGTCGGATGTCACCCCTGGATTGCAGCAGGAGCAGAGCCCGACGCCCATCAGTTTATGTCACGATTTTTTTAATGGGGTGATCGGATGGAGGTTAACTCAAACGATGTGGTTCTAACTTCGAAACTAGGCCAGGCATGCATGGGCAAGTGAGGTCTTAGATAACTTCAGACAGTGGGTCGTAGTAAAGGTGAGTAGGGGGGAGAATTGTATCAGAGAGATGAAAAGGTCTGTCATAAACATCAGGTTCCTAACAGACTATGGAAGAAGACATCTAAACACAAGATCTTCCTACATTCAAATGCAGAAAACCAGAGAAAACAATAATGCCATAATAAATCCTTTATCAAAACAGAGTTGCCATAATTCCTGCGAATCAGTCGATCACAAACTCTCTTAGTATAAGATGAAAACTTAGATGGATTAAGAAGACTGTCTGTTATAAAATAAGAAAACTCATATACAGATGCATGACCAGAAAGCTAGAATGTCTGCTAAAACTTTTACAATCGAGAGCTGCGCTCTACCATCCATCCCTTACAAAAATACAAAGACTGAGCCTATATACTCAGGAAAATTCGCCCAACAGAGGCGTGTCCAGTCACCCAAATCTAGATGTCCCTTCAGTCAAACTCGTACTGATATCTTCCTTTAAGCGCCATCTTAACTACGCATGGCTCTTGCAAGGAGGGTAGCTGAGCCATTAAGTGCCCGGCTAGCGTGTGTAGACTTTTCTGTCGAGTTGAGGACTTTGGCATGGCTTCTTTGAGAAAATTGATACACAGGACCTCCTCGGTCAGACGGCTTGCCAGACCTTCCATCCCTTCACTTAATGAATGAAAAGAGGCTTCAACCACCCACTCTTGCTGTCATTTACCCCAGGCGAGAAACAGTATGGAGATCGGATCCGATGGCGCCTGGAGCTCGCGATGATCTCCTCTATAACTAAACTCGGCGCTTTTGGCTTTCTTTACGCAGCTCCTTCCTTCTTCCAAGTGACCACGGACTGTGACCACGTGCTTACCCCCAAGGCGCCCTCGGCGTTCGCGAATGGGAAGGAGCTAATCCTTGCTTCTTGAAATCGCGATGAGCGAAACGCTGAGGCGGCTTAATCTGGCGTCACGCGCCCCTCTAGATCTGACGGTCCTAAAGTCACCCGACGCTGCTGTGGGCCCAACTTTAAAAGCTCTTTTCCTTTCGCGATTCGCGAGTTCGTGGGTCAAAGACCCTCGGCTCCATTTTCTAGGCTCCCGATCCCCGAGATGGCGATACGGGTCGAGCCTCCTTTCTGGTCAGCGCTCTCTGCATGTAACCATCGGCTAGAGCCCAAGTACTAACGCCTCTCGCAACTCACGACTTCGCGAGCTGGAGTATCGAACTTCGGCATTCTCCCCTCGCGAAGTCCCGAGACACGATGGTCAACGGAGGTTGACCCCCTCTGGGAACTTTTCGTAACTTGCAATCTCACGCAACTAGAAGACATAGTCCGCCCTTCGAAATTACGAACCCCGAGCTCAAGAAATAATATTGCGCTTGAACTGCTTGCGATCAACGACCCTCATAACTTCGCGAGTGCCTCCTGAAGGATTCCGACCGTTGACTTCCTTAAAACTTTAAGTGCTATACTTGACGCGACTTGGCTGATCTGTAATTACCCTTCAATCGTTGTTCTACTCTATCGCTGAAGAATAAAATGCCCGCTCGCTTGATTTTATGTCCGAAAAGGACTCCTTTTATGTGTTGCGCTTGGGCGCTCCTCGAGCAACCTGCAGACCTGTGTATCCCGATGCCGAAGACAATTAATGTTGCTAACAGAAGGAATACCAGAAGTATCTAACATTGGATGAAGATATCCATGCAACTTTATCCTTCAAAATCTATTACATCCTTGTGCACGAAAATTGTCCCAAGGATTTGGACAAGGATTATTTTAAATGCATAGGGAAAAAAGAAAAGGAAGACAAGCATGAAGGAAAAAGGGACTTGTTGGAGGTACATGTATCTAAGAATGTTGAAGATCTGGGCATTAAGGAAGAGGACCAAACAACAACCTATGATACATCATTAGAGCTAACTGATGAAGCCAAGGACACTAACGTGTTATATGGGTATACCTCTGATGAATTAGCACAAGAAGAGGATGCAACATTTTATGATGACTTGTTCCAATCAACCGATGTTGAGGATCCAACATATCTCACTATGTATGATGAGGGTAGTCCAAGTGTGATAACACCTATGCTTGATGAGGATTCAACACCATATATCAGTTTTGACGTTGATGATGATGAGGAAGTGATTGAACGAAATCCTTAGCATTGTAGGACCAATTATTGGTCAAGGAGGAGCAAGTTGTGCAGGTGTTGACAAGGGAAGACAATGCTCATAAGTTTATTGAGGATCTTATGGGGAAAAATTAGATGGATGAGAGACAAATAGAGTGGAAAATGGGATCACTAGTGCTCAATCACGCATCGTCAAAGAAGCAATAGAGCGGATAAAATCTGATTACTTGCAGTTGTTCATGGATAGGGACCTTGCTCTTAAGTTCATTGAAGACAAGGAAAGGGAAATTGAGGGGCTTTGTTACCATCTTAGTTTGGCACGCTCTTCACTGATGATAGCAGCAAAGACCCCATCATCTTTGGCAACGGTAGCACATGAGGGCATGAGTGGCACTCATGATCTGAGGGAGGAGCCTCTTGTGATGATCCCGCACATGGAGCATTCAAAGTTGCAGGTGTTGGAGGAGAGGTTTGATGCAGAGAATTTTGACCGTGCACCTGTTTTCCTTTTAGGGATCACGAGCCATTCCTTTTGGCTCAAATCTTAGCTATAGAGGAGGTAGTTGAGAAAATTCCACTTAGATTTGTACACCTATTTTGAGCCTATAATAACTTTATTTTTAGGTAGTTCAGTTAGTTCCTAAGTTTCATATTTCACAATGGAATCATATTCCTCTTGCATAGAATTTGTCCATTCTTTATGATCCTTTTCTTTCTCAAAATTTAAACTTCTTCAACACTCATGAATTAAGACATCAAAGCATAATCTTTATACCTAATTGGTGTCTTGATTTTCCTTATTGATCTTCATAGTGCATCATTGCTTGTTGGAGCAGCTCCACTTTTTCTTAGTGTACTCCTATTGCTTGTAGCTTCAATACCACTATGAGATTCAACATCATCTTGTTGATCTTCACTTTTTTCTACTTTTGCACTTTCAATGTCTTCTTTAGGAATCTTCCATACATCTTGACTATCATCATCTACATACTCATTAAATATAACATCCCTACTTGTAAATACTTTATGAGTAATATGCTAATACATTTTATAATCTTTGTGGTCAACATAATAACCAATGAAAACACATTTGACTGAATTTGAATCAAGTTTCCTTCATTTTTCCTTTGGGATGTGGAAAAATGATCGACTCCCAAAAATTCTCAAATGATTAACAACTGGTTTATATCCATTGAATGCTTCATAAGGAGTTTTATGCACTAAAAACTTGGTTGGAATTATATTTTGTAAATACATAGTTGTACTTATAGATTTATCCCACAAATTATTAGGAAGATTCTTACATTTGAGCATGCTTCTAACACACTCTACTATGGTTTTGTTTTTCCTCTCAACGACACCATTTTGTTGAGGGGTATGTGGAACCGTGCACTGTTTATAAATTCCATTGTCTTTGCAGTACTTTAAAATTTCTCTTGAAGTGTATTCTTTCCCTTGATATGATCTAAGGATCTTGATATGCTTACCTATTTTCTTTTCAACCAAATTTTTGAACTCTTTGAAGTATTCAAAAACATCTCTTTTCTTTCTTAAGAAATAGACCCATGTGAACTTGGTTCTATCATCAATGAATATAATAAAATAATAACCGCCCCCCCTCCCCCAAGTGATTTGGTTTGCATTGGCCCACACACATAAGTATGCACTAATTCAAGAAAATCTGTTTTCCATTTATCTGTCCTCATTGGAAACTCATTCCTATGTTGTTTTCCTAGTGCACAACCATCACATTCAACATGCTCATTCTTAAAAACTAGAAGAATTTTCACCAAATGTTTTCCTTGAAGTAAAACTAGATCTTTGGGATTTAAATATACATACCTTAAATGCCAAAGTTCTTTTGTAGACACACTTGTAGATAATAAACCCTAATGACTATCAAGAGTGACATATGCCTCCCACTCTGATTCCTTATGCTATGACTTTTTAGTGATCTTGCATATCCTTTCACTTGAAAACTTGACTTCACAAATTCAACTTTCAAACCTTGATATATAATTGCTTAAACTGAGATTAGATTTTTCTTAATCCCTCCTACTTACATTACATTTTTTATTTGTTTCACACATTT
>JZKD02S0420582.1:6034-17924 GCA_000966675.3 Picea glauca | reverse complement strand
CAAACAGAGTATGCCTATCTCTGTAGTCATTCAATTGATTTGGTCATGTTTGATTTCGAATGGTATAATAATTTCAAATTAAATGATTTGTTTTCAAATGGTTATTGGATGTCAACTAAATTGAAATCTTTAAAAGATTTTTAATCAATTTTAATACTGATTATGTACCTTATTTAGACTAGCTACAGAATCAGATGATTCTGTAGCTAGTCTATAGAATTGAATTTTCTATCATTTTATTAATAGAAGATCCTTCTAATTTGTTCATTTTTGGTCCTTTTCAGGTGAATTCGAATTGCATGGGACTTGATGGACAGTTTAGAGGATATTTGGATATTTTAGTTTTCTTTTAGTTTCCTAGCTTAGTCAATTTTGGGATATCTTCCCAGATTTATGTAAACAGTTTTATAACTTCCACAGGGAGGTTTTACCCTATGTAAAACTTATAAATACTTATTATTTTTGTAATAAAGATCATCCTCATTAGTGGGAGAACAAGGATATGTATTTCTAATACAAACAGAGACATAAGTTGATGTTCTGCTACAACTTTTGCTTTCATAATATCAATCTTTTGTTTCATGGTTATGTTTATCAATTTGCACTTGATTAATGACTACTTTAGCTATCTTAGTCTTTCGCAAAGTGATATGATTTAATTAATATGATTCATGTCTGACTTATTTCAACATTTAAAACACAACAATTACTTAGTTCAGTTTATGAATGACAGATTTCTCTTCTTCATCAATTCAATTATTTTGTATAAGTCTTTGCATACAGGTTTACCTCATTGTTAAGATTTATAAATTATATGATTGTTGTGATTTTTTATGTCTTGTTTGTCCTGTAAACAAACTTGAAGAGCATTACAGCTATTGTTTACGAGAATCTTCTGGATTATTCGGTGCGGTTTTCCTCCCTCCGATCAGCTTAGAAGATCATCATACACAGGACAAACCTGGAGCGTTTCCAGGTCAGTTTGTTATTTATTTGTTTAGTATATTTAGTAGTAGCTTAGTTAGATATGTTTGTAGTTTAGATTAGTGATTTAGTTTAGTTAGTTTTCTGTTTTATTTCTGTTCATAAAAATTATAAAATCAACAAAAACATCTTCCTCTGTCTTAGGGCAGAATATTAATGAGTTTTTCAGGTTTTATTTAAATCTGTAAATTGTAGATATTGTATATTTTGTGAATAAGTTATATTTCAATTAGTAGTTTTAGTATAATAGTAGTTAGTAGATTGTATTTATACAATAGTTAGGTTAGTTTAGTTTGTTTAATAGTTAGTTTTTATTAGATTAGTTTATTAATTTGTTTTATTTATTGTTAGTTAGTTTAGTTTGTTTTATTTATTGTTAGTTAGTTTAGTTTGTTTTATTTGGTTTTAGTTAGATTAGTTAGTTTAGGATAGTTTTCTTTTTTTTATTATTTAGGACCTTAGATCGGCTAATGGAGCCGCTGAACTCGTCAGGGTGGTTCATTCCAAACGGTTTGGGTTATTAGACAACCCCGGACCGGTTCCACTCTCTCAGTTGACGGACGGTCGATTTCGCCCGTCAACAAATGGCGCTAGAAGGAGGGCCTAAACTTAATTAATGGAATGAGGCAGTCTGAAGACTCCTCCACCACCTAATCTATCACCTATAGTGACTAGAAGCCATTCAAACGATAATATTCCCCCTCAAACAACACCTACTTCAACCGACGATCCACAGATCACAGTTGAGCCATCAACCTCTAATCCTACAGGTGGTGACATAAAAGAGATTGTACACCAATATCTTATTAAAACACATAGTGCCTTAGCTCGTCTTAGGCAACCAAACCATCCGTGGGGTCAACCTTCATACTTCTATGATATCAGAGAACAATTAGGTGATACTAATCCTACTGTGAATCCTTCATATCCAATCTTAAATCCTGCTGCAAGAGGATCTGGGATACCTCCTTCACCTCCTCCATCATCTCCTTCCTCTTATGGAGGAGATTCCTCTGATGAAGGTGATTCACCTTCTCAGCCTTCAACACCCATTACCCCAATGGAAAATCAGAACAACCCTGCTAGACCCTGGCTTGACCAGGATGCTGTAGCTATACCTGGAGCTCAGCACCTTTTACCTAAACACCTTGAGAAATGGCTTCCCAAGTTTGATCCTGACTCAAAACAAATAGCTGAAGATCACATTAAAAAATTTATGTTAGCCATAAGACTCCGTAATGTTGAACATGAAGACGTTGTCTATAGGTTGTTCCCTTATACCTTCGAGGGCAATGCATCCACATGGTACTTTGCCCAACAACCCCATACCGTCGTGTCTTGGGAAAAGTTTGAGTCATGATTTTTGGAAAATTTCGGAGACGGTAAACCTCCAGAAGTCTTAGTCATGGACCTTTCAAGCTTAATAATGAACCCAAAAGAAAAATTTAAAGACTTTAATCAAAGATTCTTAACACTTAAAAACTGAATCCTTGCAGATTCTATGCCTGCTGAAAGTATTATAATAGCTTACTACACTAAAGTTTTACATCAAAGCATAGCTATTTGGGTTAAAAGATCTAAGAAAGCCACGTTGTTAGAGGCCTTCGAGGAGGCCAGCCGGATTGAAAAGGACATACTTAGTCTTAAAGACTCTTCTAGCAATGAAACTGAGACTAGTTCTTCTTCCAAAAAGAAGATCGAAATTCTACCCAGACCCACTCAAAGTAAAACACAACCTGAAAATTCTGATTTAGAGAACTTAACTAAAGTTGTTCAAAAACTATCAAATCAAGTTATAGACTTAAAAATGTCAACCGAAGAAGCTTCCTCGAGTAAAGGACCCTTCAAACCTTCTTTCCGGAAACCTTTTCCTACCAACCGACATAGTCCAATCACCAAGGGCCTTAACCTAGAAAGTTTGCAATGTGCTCTTCAAACAATTCTAGAGGCCCAGGATAACTTGATACCCCCTGACATCCCTCAGGAGGTAGTTGAACAAGAAAACGCTCCAAAAGAAGAGTCTTCTCCAAACATTTTTGGACACTTCTCGGATAGTATCTTCCAAGCTAATTTCGAGACAATCCACCCTTATAACACTAGGAGTAAGACAACAAACAAACATTCTGCCGAAAACACTACAACTTCGCCTCCAAAGAAATCTAAATCAACTGAGACTAAACAAAGCAATGTGAACCCCAACTTAGATTATGATGTTGTTGAAGATCTTAAAAAGTTATGGGCTAACATTTCTATTTATGAGTTATTGAAGTTTCCATTTTTGTTACAAAAAATGTTGCAAAATATTTCNATTTGCTAAGTTTGTCTGATTGAAGTAACAAAATTAATGGAGTGTTTTCAATTCAATTCGTTTTGTATCCACTTCGAACAGGAAGTTTACATGCTCAATTTAGAATACGATTATGCTCGGATTCGATCTCGTTATGATTCGTATGCTTTGATTGGTAAATGATTTCGGGAGTGTAGTTGTTACGATATGCTATGTCATATGATTTTCCAAATCATGAGTACCACTCTGTTCAATTTAATTTAGAAAGAACTACTCTGTTTTTATAAAAACAATGATCTCATTAAACCTGTGCAAATAAGCCCGAATTATGGAACGATTATGATTTACAATGACTATGCCAAACCCAACCGATTGATTCACTTGATTGGAATGTTGTTAGTTCGATCATTTCTAGGAATTGGATCCCAATTGTAATTACTTCTTTGTTTGATTTTAAATGTGTAAAACGAATTGGTCAAACCCGGCTATAGTTTGTTTGATTGGAACTATTTCAATCAAAGACAATCAATCTTGTTTGCCCAATTTTCAATAACAAATTACGAATTTTGTTGCTATCAATCCATCCTGTTACAATTTTATTTGAATTGATTTCACGCCAGCTCGAGTTAATCTACTTGTGGCATGAGTCGTTTGCTATATCAACACAGTGATAATGATTTGAAATGATCTTGTCGAATTCATACTTCCTATTGGAAAGGTAGCGTAACAGTTGCTTGTGATTTGTTTTGATTATGTTGAATTCGATTTTTTATGAAATGATTGCATGATTCTTCCACATAATTTGATTACCCGACTTTGTGGTAACAAACCAAACAGAGTATGCCTATCTCTGTAGTCATTCAATTGATTTGGTCATGTTTGATTTCGAATGGTATAATAATTTCAAATTAAATGATTCGTTTTCAAATGGTTATTGGATGTCAACTAAATTGAAATCTTTAAAATATTTTTAATCAATTTTAATACTGATTATGTACCTTATTTAGACTAGCTACAGAATCAGATGATTCTGTAGCTAGTCTATAGAATTGAATTTTCTATCATTTTATTAATAAAAGATCCTTCTAATTTGTTCATTTTTGGTCCTTTTCAAGTGAATTCGAATTGCATGGGACTTGATGGACAGTTTAGAGGATATTTGGATATTTTAGTTTTCTTTTAGTTTCCTAGCTTAGTCAATTTTGGGATATCTTCCCAGATTTATGTAAACAGTTTTATAACTTCCACAGGGAGGTTTTACCCTGTGTAAAACTTATAAATACTTATTATTTTTGTAATAAAGATCATCCTCATTAGTGGGAGAACAAGGATATGGATTTCTAATACAAACAGAGACAGAAGTTGATGTTCTTCTACAACTTTTGCTTTCATAATATCAATCTTTTGTTTCATGGTTATGTTTATCAATTTGCACTTGATTAATGACTACTTTAGCTATCTTAGTCTTCCGCAAAGTGATATGATTTAATTAATATGATCCATGTCTGACTTCTTTCAACATTTAAAACACAACAATTACTTAGTTCAGATTATGAATGACAGATTTCTCTTCTTCATCAATTCAATTATTTTGTATAAGTCTTTGCATACAAGTTTACCTCATTGTTAAGATTTATAAATTATATGATTGTTGTGATTTTTTATGTCTTGTTTGTCCTGTAAACAAACTTGAAGAGCATTACAACTATTGTTTATGAGAATCTTCTGGATTATTCGGTGTGGTTTTCCTCCCTCCGATCAGCTTAGAAAATCATCATACACACGACAAACCTGGAGCGTTTCCAGGTCAGTTTGTTATTTATTTGTTTAGTATATTTAGTAGTAGCTTAGTTAGATATGTTTGTAGTTTAGATTAGTGATTTAGTTTAGTTAGTTTTTTGTTTTATTTCTGTTCATAAAAATTATAAAATCAACAAAAACATCTTCCTCTGTCTTAGGGAAGAATATTAATGAGTTTTTCAGGTTTTATTTAAATCTGTAAATTGTAGATATTGTATATTTTGTGAATAAGTTATATTTCAATTAGTAGTTTTAGTATAATAGTAGTTAGTAGATTGTATTTATAGAATAGTTAGGTTAGTTTAGTTTGTTTAATAGTTAGTTTTAATTAGATTAGTTTATTAATTTGTTTTATTTATTGTTAGTTAGTTTAGTTTGTTTTATTTGGTTTTAGTTAGATTAGTTAGTTTAGGATAGTTTTCTTTTTTTTATTATTTAGGACCTTAGATCGGCTAACGAAGCTGCTAAACTCGTCAAGGTGGCTAATTCCAAACGGCTTGCGTTATTAGACAACCCCAGACCGGTTCCACTCTCTCAGTTGACGGATGGTCGATTTCTCCCGTCAACAAATGGCGCTAGAAGGAGGGCCTAAACTTAATTAATGGAATGAGGTAGTTGGAAGACTCCTCCACCACCTAATCTATCACCTATAGTGACTAGAAGCCATTCAAACGATAATATTCCCCCTCAAACAACACCTACTTCAACCGACGATCCACAGATCACAGTTGAGCCATCAACCTCTAATCCTACAGGTGGTGACATAAAAGAGATTGTACACCAATATCTTATTAAAACACATAGTGCCTTAGCTCGTCTTAGGCAACCAAACCATCCGTGGGGTCAACCTTCATACTTCTATGATATCAGAGAACAATTAGGTGATACTAATCCTACTGTGAATCCTTCATATCCAATCTTAAATCCTGCTGCAAGAGGATCTGGGATACCTCCTTCACCTCCTCCATCATCTCCTTCCTCTTATGGAGGAGATTCCTCTGATGAAGGTGATTCACCTTCTCAGCCTTCAACACCCATTACCCCAATGGAAAATCAGAACAACCCTGCTAGACCCTGGCTTGACCAGGATGCTGTAGCTATACCTGGAGCTCAGCACCTTTTACCTAAACACCTTGAGAAATGGCTTCCCAAGTTTGATCCTGACTCAAAACAAATAGCTGAAGATCACATTAAAAAATTTATGTTAGCCATAAGACTCCGTAATGTTGAACATGAAGACGTTGTCTATAGGTTGTTCCCTTATACCTTCGAGGGCAATGCATCCACATGGTACTTTGCCCAACAACCCCATACCGTCGTGTCTTGGGAAAAGTTTGAGTCATGATTTTTGGAAAATTTCGGAGACGGTAAACCTCCAGAAGTCTTAGTCATGGACCTTTCAAGCTTAATAATGAACCCAAAAGAAAAATTTAAAGACTTTAATCAAAGATTCTTAACACTTAAAAACTGAATCCTTGCAGATTCTATGCCTGCTGAAAGTATTATAATAGCTTACTACACTAAAGTTTTACATCAAAGCATAGCTATTTGGGTTAAAAGATCTAAGAAAGCCACGTTGTTAGAGGCCTTCGAGGAGGCCAGCCGGATTGAAAAGGACATACTTAGTCTTAAAGACTCTTCTAGCAATGAAACTGAGACTAGTTCTTCTTCCAAAAAGAAGATCGAAATTCTACCCAGACCCACTCAAAGTAAAACACAACCTGAAAATTCTGATTTAGAGAACTTAACTAAAGTTGTTCAAAAACTATCAAATCAAGTTATAGACTTAAAAATGTCAACCGAAGAAGCTTCCTCGAGTAAAGGACCCTTCAAACCTTCTTTCCGGAAACCTTTTCCTACCAACCGACATAGTCCAATCACCAAGGGCCTTAACCTAGAAAGTTTGCAATGTGCTCTTCAAACAATTCTAGAGGCCCAGGATAACTTGATACCCCCTGACATCCCTCAGGAGGTAGTTGAACAAGAAAACGCTCCAAAAGAAGAGTCTTCTCCAAACATTTTTGGACACTTCTCGGATAGTATCTTCCAAGCTAATTTCGAGACAATCCACCCTTATAACACTAGGAGTAAGACAACAAACAAACATTCTGCCGAAAACACTACAACTTCGCCTCCAAAGAAATCTAAATCAACTGAGACTAAACAAAGCAATGTGAACCCCAACTTAGATTATGATGTTGTTGAAGATCTTAAAAAGTTATGGGCTAACATTTCTATTTATGAGTTATTGAAGTTTCCATTTTTGTTACAAAAAATGTTGCAAAATATTTCNAAGTTATATTTCAATTAGTAGTTTTAGTATAATAGTAGTTAGTAGATTGTATTTATAGAATAGTTAGGTTAGTTTAGTTTGTTTAATAGTTAGTTTTAATTAGATTAGTTTATTAGTTTGTTTTATTTATTGTTAGTTAGTTTAGTTTGTTTTATTTAGTTTTAGTTAGATTAGTTAGTTTAGATTAGTTTCTTTTGTTTTCTTAGGACCTTAGATCGGCTAACGAAGCCACTAAACCCATAAGGGTGGTTCATCCCAAACAACTTGGGTTATTAGACAACCTTGGACCGGTTCCACTCTCCCAGTTGACGGACGGTCGATTTCGCCCGCCAAAAAATGGCACTAGAAGGAGGGCCTGAACTTAATTAATGGCACGAGGTGGTTGCAAGACTCCTCCACCCCCTAATTGATCACCTATAGTGAGTATAATCCATTCAAATGATAATATTCCCCCTCAAACAACAACTACTTCAACCAACGATCCACAGATCACAGTTGCACCAACAACCCCTAATCCTATAGGTGGTGACATACAAGAGATTGTATGTCAATCTCTTATTAAAACACATAGTGCCTTAGCTCGTCTTAGGAAACACAACCATCCATGGGGCCAACCTTTGGACTTCTCTGATATTAGAGAAAAATTAGGTGACACTAATCCTACTGTGAATCCTTCAGATCCAATCATAAATCCTGCTGCAGGAGGATCTGGGATACCTCCTTCACCACCTCCATCATCTCCTTCCTCTTCTGGAGGAGATTCCTCTGACGAAGGCAATTCACCTTCTCAACCTTCAACACCCATTACACCAATGGAAAATCAGAACAACCCTGCTAGACCCTGGCTTGATCAGGATGCTGTAGCTATACCTGGAGCTCAACACCCTTTACCTGAACACCCAGAGAAATGGCTTCCCAAGTTTGATCCTGACTCAAAACAAATAGCTGAAGATCACATAAAAAAAATTATGTTAGCCATAAGACTCCGTAATGTCGAACATGAAGACGTTGTCTGTAGGTTGTTCCCTTATACCTTTGAGGGAAATGCATCCACATGGTACTTTGCCCAACAACCCCATACCATCGTGTCTTGGGAAAAGTTTGAGTCATTCTTTTTGGAAATTTTCAGAGATGGTAAACCTCCGGAAGTCTTAGTCATGGACCTTTCAAGCTTAAGAATGAACCCAAAAGAAAAAGTTAAATATTTTAATCAAAGATTCTTAACACTTAAAAACTGAATCCCTACAGATTCCATGCCTGTTGAGAGTCTTATAATAGCTTACTACACTAAAGCTTTGCATCAAAGTATATCTATTTGGGTTAAACAATCAAAGAAAGCCACATTGTTAGAAGCCTTCAAAGAGGCAAGCCAGATTGAAAAAGACATACTTAGTCTTAAAGACTCTTCTAGCAATGAAACTGAGACTAGTTTTTCTTCCAAAAAGAAGATCGAAATCCTACCCAGACCCACTCAAAGTAAAACACAACCTGAAAATTCTTATTTAGAGAACTTAACTAAAGTTGTTCAAAAACTGTCAAATCAAGTTATAGACTTAAAAATGTCAACCAAAGAAGCTTCCTCGAGTAAAGGACCCTTCAAACCTCCTTTCTGGAAACCTTTTCCTACCAACCGACCTAGTCCAATCACCGAGGGCCTTAACCAAGAAAGTTTGCAATGTGCTCTTCAAACAATTCTAGAGGCCCAAGATAACTTGATACCCCCTGACATCCCTCAGGAGGTATTTGAACAAGAAAACGCTCCAGAAGAAGAGTCTTCTCCAAACATTTTTGGATACTTCTCGGATAGTATCGTCCAAGCTAATTTCGAGACAATCCACCCTTATAACACTAGGAGTAAGACAACAAACAAACCTTCTGCCGAAAACATTACAACTTCACCTCCAAAACAATCTAAATCAACTGAGACTAAACAAAGAAATGTGAACCCCAACTTAGATTATGATGTTGTTGAAGATCTTAAAAAGTTAATGGCTAACATTTCTATTTATGAGTTATTGAAATTTCCATTTTTTCTTCAAAAAATGTTGCAAAACATTTCAGAGAATGGCAAAAACGGTAATTCAAGTAGTAACAAGGTTGTGCAAAGCAAAGTCCCTCAGAAGACTTCCACTAAAAATAATCCCGATCCTCAAGACAAAGGAAGCCTTCCTGTAAATAATGTAAATAATGTAAATAGAGTAGCTTTAGAAACTGCGAGTAAAAAGCCACAAGCTACTACTCTTAATACTCGCAAAAATGTACATCCTTTCCTGTTAACTTTCGAGATTTTTAATAGAAACATGCATAATTGTATGGTAGACTCAGGCGCATCATCCAATGTGATGCCATGGTCTGTCTGCCAGAATATTAACACCGAAGTGGAACCATCTACATTAAAAATCATACAACTTGATTGAACCAATGTTAAGATTATAGGCGAATTAAAAAATGTACTTATTAGATTATCGTCTAACCCAAAGGTTCATCAGATTATTGATATAATCATTGTGGATATTACAGAAGTGTATGGTCTATTTTTGAGAAGGGACTGGTCGGAGCAGCTACATGGTTACTTCACGACAGACTGGTCTCACTTATGGTTTCCAAAGAACGTCAAGACTAACAAGATCAGGGTGAATCGTGAACGCTACCTTAAGTTCACGGTCACAGATTTGAACGATACTAGAGAACCATATACACCTTCTACAGATACACCTGAAGTACAAGGGATGGACACCTTCTTTGACAACTCCATGGCCGAGGTTTCACCTATTACCAATCCTAAACAACAGTCTGAGATTGTAGCATATATGCAACCAACAGCTTCCACGCAACAGTCTCATGTATCCGATGAAAATCAAAATTGGTCTTTGTATTTCGACGGGACAAAATCCAAAGAAGGAGCTGGTGCAGGCTGCATCATTATCGATCCGACAGGTAACAAGACATTAATTGCATGTAGACTAGAATTTGAATGTACTAATAATACTGCAGAATATGAGGCTTTACTGCAAGGTCTCAGGAAAGATTTGGATATGAACATTCAAAACTTGGTTGTATTTGGAAACTCTGAAATAGTGGTTAGACAGGTAAGAGATTCTATCCACTTTCTATCTCCGCATCTCAAAAGCTACCAGTCTGAGGTATGGAGTTTAATGAATAAATTTTCCTCTTTCAATATAAATTCCATTCCTAGATTAAATAATGCTGAAGCAGATTTATTAGCTAATGTAACTTCTAAAATTCTTCCTGCAGAAGGCCTGTCTCTAGACGCATTCTCCGTCGAGTTGTTGTTTTGACCATCCACTCCCGACAACATCACAAACTGGAGAATATTTGACGACAATCAGCAGATCATCAACTTTCTGCACATGGAAGAAATCTTTCAAGGCGCGATGATAGATGAACGCACGCACGATGACAATTTGCACGATTTTATGGTAATACCTAATCTAAAAACTCCTTAAGCTTTATCGGACATGGTAAATTCGATACCCAAATCTGTAGTTAGACTAGAGAAGTTTTATGATTTTGAAGATAAATTTAAAAAAACGGTCAACTGTAAAACCAATAGTTCCTCGTTGTCTTATAAAAAAGTAAACTTAGGAACTAATGAAAACCCTCAGCGCATTAACCTAGGCTTGGGATGTTCTAGACAAGAAAAAGCTGCATTTGTTAAATTATTTAAAGAATTTAAGGATGTGTTCGCATGGACGTATGATGATCTTAAAACTTTCGACCCTAATATCATACAACATGTCATCCCAATGGAGCCCCAAACCTTACCCTTCCAATAGAAATTGAGGAAGATGCACCCTAAACTAGAACTGACCGTTCAAAAAGAATTGAATAAAATCCTAAGTGCTAAAATAATTTTTCCTGTTAGGCATACTCAATGGGTTTCTAACCTTGTCCCAGTTCAGAAGAAAAACGGGGAAATTCGACTCTGCGTCGATTTTGAAACATCAATAAAGTGTCTGACAAAGACAACTATCCTGTCCCACCCATGGAACAGATCCTCCAATAGGTATCTGGTTACAAGAGGCTATCCCTACTAGATGGTTTCTTAGGATACAACCAGGTCCTGATGTCTCCACCAGACCAACTGAAAACTACCTTCCGTACCCCGTGGGGCACTTATGCTTATCGCAAAATGCCCTTTGGATTGATTAATGTTGGTGCCACCTTTCAAAGAGCAATGGAAATTGCTTTCCGAGGTTTAATAAATCAATCTTTTGTAGTTTACTTAGATGATGTGACTGTTTATTCTAAAAAAAAAGACGATCATCTAGCTCACTTACGAGCCGCCCTACTCTGATGTCATAAATACGGCATCTCCTCGAACCCCAAAAAGTCCATCTTTGTAGTAGAGCAGGGTAAACTCCTAGGATTCATTGTGTCTAGTAAAGGAATGATTATTGACCCTAAAAGGACTCAAGTCATCGCAAAACTCCCCCCTCCTACATCCAAAAAATCCATGCAGTCTTTCTGTTAAATTTACATGCAGCAGCGAGAGCCATTCTCCT
>JZKD02S0420571.1:0-17924 GCA_000966675.3 Picea glauca | reverse complement strand
AAAATCATCACACAAGATTGCTGATAAAAAGAATTACAAATTCCATTCAATAAACTAAGACAGAGTCAGTAGTGTTTCAGCAAAGCGGAATCCATTAAAAACAGTGTTTCAACAACGACAATTTAAACAAAACATAAACAGAATTTGTACTAACACACTTCTAACTAATGGGTGAATCTTGTGAAGAAGGTGGGCCCTCCCTTCTCACAAGATTTCCCTGAAACGGAAAAACTAGAGAAGGATACTCAAAGCAGTCTTTTATTCATCTGTCGAAATATCACATTACAATCTGGAAATGAAATACGTCCCTCTTCTCTGAATCTTTTCAATACATAAAAACTTGGATCCCTCGAATGTTGATTTCCTCTTATTTAAAGAGGAAATCCCTTCGATACACTTGATCAGAAATTACAATGTGTATCTGAGTCCTATCTTTAGCCAAATCTTCTTTCTAAACCAGAACAAGATGTCCTATTCTTACGCAACATAAATGCTATTACAGGAGCTGAGTGAGGTATTGCTGTTACGGATGGTGTAACAACTTCTTCTCGTTGTTGCTGATGCTGTTTCAGCATTGCAATTCGCGGGCTGTTTCAGCCACGTGAATTGTTTTCTGACTGTGTTGGCCGCTGACTGTAACGGCTTCCTTGTGTTTCAGCATCATCGGTTCTGGCGGTTTCCTCTATGTTTCAGCATCTGCAACTCTAGACTGTGTAATAGCTTCGTGTTTCAGCATCTGCGACTCCGAACTGTGTAACGGCTCTATGTTTCAGCATTTGCGACCTCGGACTGTATGACAACTTCATGTTTCAGCATCAGTTCTGTGTTTCAACAATTGCGACCTCGGACTGTATAGCATCTCTGTGTTTCAACAATAGGCATCAAGTGCTAATCTGCAGTTTTGAACACTTATGCATTTCTAATCAATGGTTAAGTATGAGAGTGATGTAAAATATTATGCAAAATAGATTAAACGTATAGTGATGAGAAAGGACGTTGTATACCTTTGGAATGATCAGATAAAGTGATAGTATGAGATTAAGTATGGGTGATCAAGAGTATAATAGTGGCAAAAAGTATAGGCAAAAAGGTACATTGTGTGGTCCTAACAATAAGCATAATCTCAACAAGTTTTGTAGATACAAAATTTAATGACTCTACCTAAACCCACCCAACCTGAAATACAAATTGGATTAAGAGATCAAAGAAGTATTTTGCACCAGTTGTATGACCTAGCGATTACAACAAAGAGGATCCGCGATGAAATCGAAATGACTTGGGAAGTTCTTGCCTAAGAAGAAGAAAGAGCAGTATCCTGAAGACAAGGAAGACAATTGTGAATCCAAGAAAAGATAGAATCATATAAGGGTCCTTTAACAAGAAGTAAAAGTAAGAATCTTTCCACTCAAGAAGTTACCCAAAGTTCAAGATATGAAGAAAGTGAGATACTAATCATGGGTGACCGAGAAGAAAAAATGAATGAAATTTCTAATGAGGAAAGGGAAATAAATAATGGACAAAGAAATCAAAGAAGAAGGGTTAGACCCAACCCACTTAATCTACACAGAGAACAACATATATTGCCAACCCTACCTCAAGGAGTTTTGCTTGTTTTATTAGGTGATAAGATAATGGATCCAAGAATACATATGGCTCATTTTTAAAGTGTCTGTGATGTTCATTTGATTTAACATGATGATGTAATGGTCAAAGTTTTTCTACAAACCTTGATAGGTCCAACCTATGAATGGTATATTTATCGCCCAACTCAAACAATTGTCTCATTTGATGATTTATAAAGTATGTTCATGACTATGTATGCACCACCTATTGCATACCATACTCTACTTACTCAATTTACCCAAATCCATCTTAAAAAAGAGGAAATAATAAGGGATTTCAATTTATGACTCTTTAAGACTTTGAATCAAATCCCAGAAGAACAATGACCAAATGCTCCTTTCATATTCCATTGTTATAAGAATGACACGCCTTCAAATGTGAATTATGCAATTAGAGCTTCACAAATAAATGATCTACATGCAGTGATCCAGTATACAACATAGATGAAAGAATATATGTTAGAGACCAACATTGATCATGAGATTATTCTCGAAAAGGTGCAAATACAAATGACCAATTTATCAATATCACCTCAAGGACCATCTACTTCCAAAATTTTTTAAAATTGAGGAATTGGTGGAGAAATATTAAAGGTGTCCTCCCTAATGTGAGAAACGATCTTGGAGCTTCACAAGAAACAAGAAAAAATAAAGAAATGTCTCAAATGAGTAGAACAAATAGACAAATGTAGAATGAGAATACTAGATTGATGAGAGGTGTGAATCTTGTTCCACCAAATCCGAAAATGAGAGCTGCATTACAAGATCAAAGAATAAGAAATGATAGAGCTAAAAAACATAGACCAAGAGCACCCTGAGTTCCAAATCCAAATTTTGTTTTGTTATAAGGAATTGTAGAAGAAGAACATTTTGAAAACATTGATCAAGAAATTGAGGTTAACCAAGATCAAGTTTTGGGATTAGTACAAATGGATGAATGATCATCATATTTTTATATCTTTGATGAACAAGAATATCCTAAGTTTTCACGCGATAAGGTTGTCCAAAATAAAACAAAAGTAAATAAATTCAATACCAGGGAACAATCTGAAAAAGAAAAGACAAAATCTAATGCTCCAGAGACAACAAAATAACAATTAGTTATTAATCAAATGAGAATTATTGGTCAGTTGAGACTAATACTCATGGATATGGGTCATAGATTAATGACTTACACTACACAGTTAATCCCAAAAATGATATCTAATATGTTGCACTGTGAAAGCCCCTCTATGCTTGAATTATAATCTGGTTGATGAGCTAGCCAAGCTCATAATTACTTTACCATTTATGGACGTAGTTAAGATACCTCAACAAAGAAAAAATATTTTGAAGATATTGGATGATACAAATTCAAGAATAGAAGTAGTTGTGATGAGTACAAGAAAACAACATAATGTTTTATTAGTAAGACCAAGGGGCAAAGTCCCACCATTTTACATATCCATAGAAAATAACGATTTCACATTAAAAAATTGTTTGGTGGATAGTGGAGCCACTAACAACATCATGCCACTATCAGTGATGGAAGCACCTGGAATAGAATGGACAAAATACTATGAAACAAGTGAGAGCATATATGCCATAGATTCAAGAAAAGTCCTAGCCCATGGTGAAATAAAAGATTAATGTGCATGGATAATTGCAACACCTCATATTACCACAATTTTCACTATTATAATTGTTTATTTGCCTCCAACATGTGGCATTGTGTTGGGAAGATATTGGTGCTCATTAATTGGAGGATATATCATGAATGATGAAAGTTGCATGATGCTTCCAGATAAAGATGAGACTTCGATCAAATTTCCTCGAGAGCATAGAAAGATCATATCATTTAAGAAAAAGGAAAATGAAGTATTGCAAAATTATGTTGATGCTGAAATTGGAAATTATGTTGTTTTTAGTACATAACAAATAATTCTACCCAAGCATGATGAAGAAAATTCTTTCCAAGGGTTTTGAAAAATGTCATTTGATAACGCTTGTTCTAAGTCAGAAAATGGAGCTGGTATTGTTTTCAAGAGTCCTCAATATGGTATTTATCCACATGCTATTAGATTGGAATTCCCATGTACCAATAATGAAGAAAAATACGAAGCATTGATTCTTTCCCTTCAAATTAAAGTAGAAAATTTGGTGGTAACTGGGGACTCAAAGTTGGTTATCAATCATATCAAGAAGAAGTATAGAATTAAGAAATAAAAATTAAAACATTATGCAAGAAGGGTATGTGGAATTATTGATTCTTTTAATTCTTTCAATATCTCTTTCATTCATCAAGAAAAGAATAAAAAAGCTGATTCGTTGGCAATAGCTGCATCTCTTTTCAATTCTGATGATTCTCAGAATCAAAGTACTTTTCATGTAAAGACAACTTTTTGGCCTTCAATACATGATAATCAAGAATATTTGCAAGTTTTTGAAAATTATGAACATATTGAAAACTTCCTCATTGATAATGACTCAATGTCATCGAATGATTCAGAACAAAGCCAAGATCCTCAGAAGGAAATTTATGATCAAAATCTTGTATTCACTCCCAAGAATTATGTGAGTTTGGAATCTGTTTTTACAAGAGATGACCAAACAAGGATTTTGGATCCAAAAGAAGATGCATATGTTAGAAAAGATCAATAAAAACACAAAATCAACATTGGTACTCCCGATTTTCCAAAGTACATAAATCATGGTGCTAGTTACACCACTGAAGAAATTGATCAATATACTCAATTGTTTAAAGAATTTAAGGACATTTTTGCTTAGAGTTATGATGATTTAAAAAAACATGAAAAATCCATATTTCAACATGTCATACCACTCAAAGAGGGATCAAAACCTTTCAAGCAAAAATTGAGAATGATAAGCCCCAATACAAAACCTCTAGTGAAGATAGAACTAGAGAAACTAAAAAAAGATGGTATAATTTTTTCTATCAGACATTAAGAATGGATCTCAAATCCTATGGTGGTAAGAAAGAATAATGTTGGAATTTACCTTTGTGTTGATTTAAAATATCTCAATCGAGCAAGCATTAAAGATAATTATCCAGTCCCCAACATGGAGATATTGTTGCAATAGGTTTTTGGTTCTACACTGATGTCCATGTTGGATGGATTTTAGGATATAATCAAATTCTTGTAGTTGAGGAATATCGACCAAAAATAACGTTCATAACACCATGGTGAACATATGCTTATGTTCGAATGCCATTTGGATAAAAAAATGCAGGTGCAATGTTCCAAAGAGAAATGGACCACACTTTCAAAGATCTTATTGGAAAATTTATGGAAGAATACCATGATGATATAACACTTCATTCAAAATTAAGAGAATGACATATTAAGCATCTCAGACAAGTCATTGAAAGGTCTAGAATGTACGAAATATCTTTGAATCCCAAAAAGTGTTTGTTTTCCATAACAGAAGGAAAACTCTTGGTGATATTGTGAGCGAGGATGAAATGTATATTGATCTAGAACGAATCAATACAATAAATGACCTAATCCCTCCTACATAAAAAAAAGGAGGTATAGTCCTTATTTGGAAAAATAAACTTTGATCGAAGGTTTGTGCCAAATTATGCTACAATTGTTAATCCAATAAATAAACTCTTCAAGAAAGATAATAAATTTGAATGGACACCAGATATTCAAAAATATTTCATAGAAATAAAAAATTCCATAACTATTGCCCCTATTCTAGTCAACCCCAAATTTGATAAAGAATTCATATTGTACTCATTCACCTCAGAAGAAACCATTGCCTCCGTCCTTACTCAGAAAAATCAAATACTTGAAGAACTTACAATTGATTTCATGGGTAAAACCTTACATGATTAAAAACTAAATTATTTGATAATTGAAAATAAATCTCTTTCCCTAGTCAAAGTAATAGCTCATTTGAGGACCTACATTTTTTCATCTCACATCATTTCTTATGTTCCACATTCACTAGTAATGATGTTGCTCAATCAACAACTCAGAGAAGGTAGAAGGGAAAACTGGTTAGTAAAGCTTCAAGAATATGATTTGGAGATTAAACCTTTGAAAGCTATTAAGGGGCATGGATTGTGTAAATTCATGACTGGAATTGAAGATATGACCATTTCTCCTCCCAATGGATTTGATGTTGTAATACATGGAGCAAGTTTAGAAAAATCAGAATGGTATAAGGACATAATATTCTATCTGAAATCTGGTCAATTCTCTCCTGAAATGTCTTCCAAAGAAAGGAGAACCTTGAAAATGAAGACAAATAAATATGTACTGGTATCATGAGTTCTTTTCTGAATGGATTTTGATGGAATTTTATTAAGGTGTTTAGATTGCTCAAATTCCAAAGAACTGCTTCAAGAATTTCATAGTGGGGTTTGTAGTAGACATTTTTTTTCCAGTTGTAATAGCTCATAGAATCATTCGACTTGTTATTATTGACCAACTATATTCAAAGATTCTTATGAATTGATTCAAAAATGTATTTCATTCCAAACGTTTTCAGGAAAAATGAAAAGAGTTGTGATGCCATTACAATCTACAACAATAGAGAAACCATTTCAACAATGGGGCTTGGATGTGATTGGTCCAATAAATCCAAAGTCTAGTAAAGATCATGCTTATATTATCATTTCAATTGATTATTTTACCAAGTGGCAAGAAGTTGTGGCTTTAATAATCACAGAATCAGAGTAATTGGTCCATTTTCTAAAATAAAATATCCTCTCAGATTTGGTGTACCATAAAAATTCATAATTGACAATGGCTCGATCTTCATCGGATCAAAATTTAAAAATTTATATGGAGAATATGGAATCATCGTGGGACAATTATCTAATTATTATCCATAAGGAAATGGTTTTTCTGAGTCAACAAACAAAACATTAATTCAAATTCTCAAAAAGAAAATTGAAGCCAACCATAAGAACTGACATAAGAAATTGTTAGGTGCACTTTGGGCAAGCCGTCTTACTCCAAAATATAGTACTGGATGGTCCTCATATACTTTAGCGTATGGAAGAGAAGCAAGATTACTGCTCCATTTGGAATTGAATTCCCTCACTCTTACTGGAAGTGTTGAAAATGAAGAAGAACAATCACTGATGCAAAAAAAATATCATGAACTTCTGCAACTTGAAGAACAAAGAGAACAAGCAATGTTGGCAATAAAAAAAAAGACAAGAAGTGGTCAAAAGATACTTTGACAAGAACACTACTTCAAAGGATTTTCAAAAAGATCGTCTTGTTTTTCTATGGAACAAAGCAAAAGAAAAACCATGTTTCCACACAAAATTTGAAGCTCTCTGGATTGGACCATATCAGATTGAGAAAGTCATTGGTTACAATTCATACTTTCTAAAGGATATGAAAGGAATGATCCAACCGTTTCCTGTGAATAGGAAATATCTTAAACATTTCTTATGTTAAATCCCAAGTCAAAATATGTACATAGTGGTTTTCCATACTCCTTTGTTTATCCCTTATTAGTCTATTTTCTTTCCCTTTTCCTTTTTTTCTCTTCTTTTTGAATCCATTTTCCCAATGGAAGAAGGTTTTGGATTCTCAGCAACCCACAGGGGGTCACTGTTCCATAGTTGGATCCAAATGTTGATCCAGGTTCATTAATCAATGTTAGTACATACATGCCCATCCTTAGTCTTTTCCCNACAATTGTCTCATTTGATGATTTATAAAGTATGTTCATGACTATGTATGCACCACCTATTGCATACCATACTCTACTTACTCAATTTACCCAAATCCATCTTAAAAAAGAGGAAAGAATAAGGGATTTCAATTTAAAACTCTTTAAGACTTTGAATCAAATCCCAGAAGAACAATGACCAAATGCTCCTTTCATATTCCATTGTTATAAGAATGACATGCCTTCAAATGTGAATTATGCAATTAGAGCTTCACAAATAAATGATCTACATGCAGTGATCCAGTAGACAACATAGATGAAAGAATATATGTTAGAGACCAACATTGATAATGAGATTATTCTCGAAAAGGTGCAAATACAAATGACCAATTTATCAATATCACCCCAAGAAACATCTACATCCAAAAGTTTATAAAATTGAGGAATTGGTGTAGAAATATTAAAGGTGTCCCCCCTAATGTGAGAAACGATCTTGGAGCTTCACAAGAAACAAGAAAAAATATAGAAATGTCACAAATGAGTAGAACAAATAGACAATTGTAGAATGAGAATACTAGATTGACGAGCGGTGTGAATCTTGTTCCACCAAATCCGAAAATGAGAGCTGCATTACAAGATCAAAGAATATTTAATGATAGAGCTAAAAAACATAGACCAAGAGCACCCTGAGTTCCAAATCCAAATGTTGTTTTGTTAGAAGGAATTGTAGAAGAAGAACATTTTGAAAACTTTGATCAAGAAATTGATGTTAACCAAGATCAAGTTTTGGAATTAGTACAAATGGATGAATGATCATCATATTTTTATATCTTTGATGAACAAGAAGATCCTAAGTTTTCACGTGATAATGTTGTCCAAAATAAAACAAAAGTAAATAAATTCAATACCAGGGAACAATCTGAAAAAGAAAAGACAAAATCTAATGCTCCAAAGACAACAAAATAACAATTAGTTATTAATCAAACGAGAATTATTGGTCAGTTGAGACTAATACTCATGGATATGGGTCATAGATTAATGACTTACACTACACAGTTAATCCCCAAAATGATATCTAATATGTTTCACTGTGAAAGCCCCTCTATGCTTGAATTATAATCTGGTTGATGAGCTAGCCAAGCTCATAATTACTTTACCATTTATGGACGTAGTTAAGATACCTCAACAAATAAAAAATATTTTGAAGATATTGGATGATACAAATTCCAGAATAGAAGTAGTTGTGATGAGTACAAGAAAACAACATAATGTTTTATTAGTAAGACCAAGGGGCAAAGTCCCACCATTTTACATATCCATAGAAAATAACGATTTCACATTAAAAAATTGTTTGGTGGATAGTGGAGCCACTAACAACATCATGCCACTATCAGTGATGGAAGCACCTGGAATAGAATGGACAAAATACTATGAAACAAGTGAGAGCATATATGCCATAGATTCAAGAAAAGTCCTAGCCCATGGTGAAATAAAAGATTAATGTGCATGGATAATTGCAACACCTCATATTACCACAATTTTCACTATTATAATTGTTTATTTGCCTCCAACATGTGGCATTGTGTTGGGAAGATATTGGTGCTCATTAATTGGAGGATATATCATGAATGATGAAAGTTGCATGATGCTTCCAGATAAAGATGAGACTTCGATCAAATTTCCTCGAGAGCATAGAAAGATCATATCATTTAAGAAAAAGGAAAATGAAGTATTGCAAAATTATGTTGATGCTGAAATTGGAAATTATGTTGTTTTTAGTACATAACAAATAATTCTACCCAAGCATGATGAAGAAAATTCTTTCCAAGGGTTTTGAAAAATGTCATTTGATAACGCTTGTTCTAAGTCAGAAAATGGAGCTGGTATTGTTTTCAAGAGTCCTCAATATGGTATTTATCCACATGCTATTAGATTGGAATTCCCATGTACCAATAATGAAGAAAAATACGAAGCATTGATTCTTTCCCTTCAAATTAAAGTAGAAAATTTGGTGGTAACTGGGGACTCAAAGTTGGTTATCAATCATATCAAGAAGAAGTATAGAATTAAGAAATAAAAATTAAAACATTATGCAAGAAGGGTATGTGGAATTATTGATTCTTTTAATTCTTTCAATATCTCTTTCATTCATCAAGAAAAGAATAAAAAAGCTGATTCGTTGGCAATAGCTGCATCTCTTTTCAATTCTGATGATTCTCAGAATCAAAGTACTTTTCATGTAAAGACAACTTTTTGGCCTTCAATACATGATAATCAAGAATATTTGCAAGTTTTTGAAAATTATGAACATATTGAAAACTTCCTCATTGATAATGACTCAATGTCATCGAATGATTCAGAACAAAGCCAAGATCCTCAGAAGGAAATTTATGATCAAAATCTTGTATTCACTCCCAAGAATTATGTGAGTTTGGAATCTGTTTTTACAAGAGATGACCAAACAAGGATTTTGGATCCAAAAGAAGATGCATATGTTAGAAAAGATCAATAAAAACACAAAATCAACATTGGTACTCCCGATTTTCCAAAGTACATAAATCATGGTGCTAGTTACACCACTGAAGAAATTGATCAATATACTCAATTGTTTAAAGAATTTAAGGACATTTTTGCTTAGAGTTATGATGATTTAAAAAAACATGAAAAATCCATATTTCAACATGTCATACCACTCAAAGAGGGATCAAAACCTTTCAAGCAAAAATTGAGAATGATAAGCCCCAATACAAAACCTCTAGTGAAGATAGAACTAGAGAAACTAAAAAAAGATGGTATAATTTTTTCTATCAGACATTAAGAATGGATCTCAAATCCTATGGTGGTAAGAAAGAATAATGTTGGAATTTACCTTTGTGTTGATTTAAAATATCTCAATCGAGCAAGCATTAAAGATAATTATCCAGTCCCCAACATGGAGATATTGTTGCAATAGGTTTTTGGTTCTACACTGATGTCCATGTTGGATGGATTTTAGGATATAATCAAATTCTTGTAGTTGAGGAATATCGACCAAAAATAACGTTCATAACACCATGGTGAACATATGCTTATGTTCGAATGCCATTTGGATAAAAAAATGCAGGTGCAATGTTCCAAAGAGAAATGGACCACACTTTCAAAGATCTTATTGGAAAATTTATGGAAGAATACCATGATGATATAACACTTCATTCAAAATTAAGAGAATGACATATTAAGCATCTCAGACAAGTCATTGAAAGGTCTAGAATGTACGAAATATCTTTGAATCCCAAAAAGTGTTTGTTTTCCATAACAGAAGGAAAACTCTTGGTGATATTGTGAGCGAGGATGAAATGTATATTGATCTAGAACGAATCAATACAATAAATGACCTAATCCCTCCTACATAAAAAAAAGGAGGTATAGTCCTTATTTGGAAAAATAAACTTTGATCGAAGGTTTGTGCCAAATTATGCTACAATTGTTAATCCAATAAATAAACTCTTCAAGAAAGATAATAAATTTGAATGGACACCAGATATTCAAAAATATTTCATAGAAATAAAAAATTCCATAACTATTGCCCCTATTCTAGTCAACCCCAAATTTGATAAAGAATTCATATTGTACTCATTCACCTCAGAAGAAACCATTGCCTCCGTCCTTACTCAGAAAAATCAAATACTTGAAGAACTTACAATTGATTTCATGGGTAAAACCTTACATGATTAAAAACTAAATTATTTGATAATTGAAAATAAATCTCTTTCCCTAGTCAAAGTAATAGCTCATTTGAGGACCTACATTTTTTCATCTCACATCATTTCTTATGTTCCACATTCACTAGTAATGATGTTGCTCAATCAACAACTCAGAGAAGGTAGAAGGGAAAACTGGTTAGTAAAGCTTCAAGAATATGATTTGGAGATTAAACCTTTGAAAGCTATTAAGGGGCATGGATTGTGTAAATTCATGACTGGAATTGAAGATATGACCATTTCTCCTCCCAATGGATTTGATGTTGTAATACATGGAGCAAGTTTAGAAAAATCAGAATGGTATAAGGACATAATATTCTATCTGAAATCTGGTCAATTCTCTCCTGAAATGTCTTCCAAAGAAAGGAGAACCTTGAAAATGAAGACAAATAAATATGTACTGGTATCATGAGTTCTTTTCTGAATGGATTTTGATGGAATTTTATTAAGGTGTTTAGATTGCTCAAATTCCAAAGAACTGCTTCAAGAATTTCATAGTGGGGTTTGTAGTAGACATTTTTTTTCCAGTTGTAATAGCTCATAGAATCATTCGACTTGTTATTATTGACCAACTATATTCAAAGATTCTTATGAATTGATTCAAAAATGTATTTCATTCCAAACGTTTTCAGGAAAAATGAAAAGAGTTGTGATGCCATTACAATCTACAACAATAGAGAAACCATTTCAACAATGGGGCTTGGATGTGATTGGTCCAATAAATCCAAAGTCTAGTAAAGATCATGCTTATATTATCATTTCAATTGATTATTTTACCAAGTGGCAAGAAGTTGTGGCTTTAATAATCACAGAATCAGAGTAATTGGTCCATTTTCTAAAATAAAATATCCTCTCAGATTTGGTGTACCATAAAAATTCATAATTGACAATGGCTCGATCTTCATCGGATCAAAATTTAAAAATTTATATGGAGAATATGGAATCATCGTGGGACAATTATCTAATTATTATCCATAAGGAAATGGTTTTTCTGAGTCAACAAACAAAACATTAATTCAAATTCTCAAAAAGAAAATTGAAGCCAACCATAAGAACTGACATAAGAAATTGTTAGGTGCACTTTGGGCAAGCCGTCTTACTCCAAAATATAGTACTGGATGGTCCTCATATACTTTAGCGTATGGAAGAGAAGCAAGATTACTGCTCCATTTGGAATTGAATTCCCTCACTCTTACTGGAAGTGTTGAAAATGAAGAAGAACAATCACTGATGCAAAAAAAATATCATGAACTTCTGCAACTTGAAGAACAAAGAGAACAAGCAATGTTGGCAATAAAAAAAAAGACAAGAAGTGGTCAAAAGATACTTTGACAAGAACACTACTTCAAAGGATTTTCAAAAAGATCGTCTTGTTTTTCTATGGAACAAAGCAAAAGAAAAACCATGTTTCCACACAAAATTTGAAGCTCTCTGGATTGGACCATATCAGATTGAGAAAGTCATTGGTTACAATTCATACTTTCTAAAGGATATGAAAGGAATGATCCAACCGTTTCCTGTGAATAGGAAATATCTTAAACATTTCTTATGTTAAATCCCAAGTCAAAATATGTACATAGTGGTTTTCCATACTCCTTTGTTTATCCCTTATTAGTCTATTTTCTTTCCCTTTTCCTTTTTTTCTCTTCTTTTTGAATCCATTTTCCCAATGGAAGAAGGTTTTGGATTCTCAGCAACCCACAGGGGGTCACTGTTCCATAGTTGGATCCAAATGTTGATCCAGGTTCATTAATCAATGTTAGTACATACATGCCCATCCTTAGTCTTTTCCCTTTGTTTTTCTTTGTTCCTAAAATTTTCTTTACTTAGTCATTTTCCCCTTTCAAATGCAGTTTGTGGATCTAGCTACTCCCAAATTCCTAGGTTTGCACACCAACAAGCCTGTGTATCTATACATAGTCATTTTTATTCTATTGCAATTCCAACACTTAGTCATTTTTTCAAGCGATGAGGGATACCAACACGTTCATGTCCCGCAAATCCTCCATGTCCCAGGCCCTACAATCATGCAACACTCAAAATGAACCATCTATCTCCTTGTCCTCCAAACTGCACCCTTTACCTTTTTCACACTTAGCCATTTCTATGAATGCAGATGCAAAACACCCATATCTTCCACTTACATTTTCCCCTCAGTTGTGTCCCACAACTCATAGTCCCACATTATATAGAATAATCATTTCACTTTTGTGACCCGCATAATGACCTCTTCCCATACTTAGTCTATTTTCTCATTGTGGATGTGGGAGTCATTCCATTTCACCTTTTTCATTTCCCATGTATTATGTCCCATATATCGCATTCACCATATTGCAATCTCCACTCCTCTTTTCGCACTTCCATACTTAACCATTTTCCATCTTCTATGATATCACATCACCATTTCCCGATCACATTTATTTCCCCCCACCACGTCAACCACCACTTGTGTGAACATAATGTCATTGTTAAATTGGAAAGTATTTCATAAATCTTTATAATAAATTCTAGATCTCACCGTGCAAGATGACAACTTTGAAATAAGAGATATTGTTTTTAATAATCAAGGAAATATGTGTTAAATTAAATAAAGGACTAATATGCCATGTTGTAAAATGTTATATCAACAATATCACTATTGGCATATTTATTACGGGCAGACAGAAGGTAGAGTATTTGTTTTTCATTGTTGGCAAGCTCAGCCCGACGATGATGAATAAGAGAAAGTGGCAAGACCAACAGTGCAATGATGATTGCATGGAAAGATCAGAACCGTAAACTCCAGGAGTCAAGGAAGCAACTCACGGCAGAAAATACCGAAATGCGATAGAACAGAGCATGTCAAAGACTCCATTTCGGAGTTTCGCAGACCAGGAAATCAGAGTTCCAGATACCGGGAGTTGGAGGAGTCAAGAGTCGAGAATCTTCATCACAGGAGTCCCGAAGTCGCGAAATGTGAAACGCCAAAATCTCGAAACAGGCACATCAACAAAGAGTTTCGTAGACCAGGAAATAACTCCATTTTGGAGTTCCGGATACCGGGACTTGGAGGAGTCAGGAGTCAAGACTCTTCATCATAGGAGTCCCGAAGTCGCGAAATGCGAAATGCCAAAATCCCGAAATAGGCACATCAAAAAAGAGTTTCGTAGACCGGGAAATAAATCCATTTTGGAGTTCCAGATACTGAGAGTTGGAGTGTCCAAACACTTCACCACAGGAATGCCTAAATGTCAAAATGCGAAAAACACCTTTTGGTGTAGGTTTCGGTTACCAGGAGTTGGAGTGTCGAAACACTTCACCACAGAAATTGTGAAATGCCGAAATGTGAAATTGCGACATGGATTTTTGAGGATCGCGACATGGAGTTTCAGAGTTTTGGGGATCGTGACATGGAGTTTCAGAGTTTCGGGGATTGCAACATGGAGCGTCAAGATATCTCATCACAAGAATTGCCGAAATCGCGAAATGCCGAAATGCGAAATTGCGACATGGAGTTTCGGGGATCGCAACATGAAGTTTCATGAATTCGTGACATGCGAAATCGCAAAATGCCGAAAGGGACTATTGTGAGTCTCGAAGACTTGAAGGGAAAAACACCGAAATCCCGTCAGCCGTTCAATTAGGAAAAGAAGGGATCAGATTATGAAGTTTTGTGGACCGTTGATCTGGATCCATTTCAGGGATTGCGACTTGGAGAGTTGAGATGCTTCGCAACATGAATTCGTGACATGAAAAATCACGAGTTGCTGAAATACGAAATGCAAAAGACATTTTGTTTCTTGTAATCCAACTGTGCAGGTGAGTTCGAATATGATCGAAGGATTACTGTTTCACCTCACAGTTAATTGATTAGTTATGATTGAGTTACCAAAACTGATTTATGATTCTTGATCGGTTGGTGATTAAGTTGCTGAGGCGTGTGTGAATAAAATAAGATATGAGATGACTGTGCAGGGTTGGCTGTTCTGACTGAAAAAATGAGTTGAAATGTAGAAAGGGAAAACTCCAGTGTGAAGAAATCTCAGAGATAAGGAATAGAAGCTGAACATAAGAGAAAAGGTGAAGAGAGCAGAATGTGCACATCTCAAAGAGCATGAGAAGGATAGAGAAAGAACAGATAGACAGAGACAACAAGTCAAGACAAATATGAACAGAGCAGAAGAATAGTGTAGCAGAGAAGAATTGCAAAACAATGAAGAAGTGGTAAGAATTGATTTATCTGTGTTGTTGGTTATTCAATCATTTATTTGTAATAAGGGTGGTAGGGAGGTGCTAGGGAGGACTGTTTTCCTCAGAGGTTCAAGTGGGTGCTTGAACACAGGGAGTTGTAGCTTCCATCTGGTCATAGCCAGAAAAACCAGGGTGGCAGGGTGGTGCAAGGGAGAACAAGTGTTCTCTGTAATACAGGTTGGAGCCTATGTAACTGGAAGTTGGTGCTTCCATCCAGTTGGTGCTGGAACACTCAGGAAGTTGGTGCTTCCTTCTAGTGGGTGCTAGAGAAACCAGAGATTTGGTGCTCTCAAACAAGTTGGATCTTGTAAAATAGACGTAGTAGCCTCACATTGAGTTGGTGCTCAATTATAGATGATGTACAGAACTTAAAAGGTTGCCTATCATTTCAAAGAAGAAGAGGTTTTCTCCCTTTCTGGGTTTCCTCGTGAAAATATGTCTCTGTGTAAATCTTATGTGTGACTAATGCTCATTATTTATGTTGTCCATATGTTGTATAATATTGATGATCACTTGAAGAAAGTTTAAGAATGTTTTAATAGACTTAATATTGTTTAAGAACAATAACAACTGATTCACACCCCACCCCCTCTCGGTTGTCTTAGTAATTTCAACAATTGGTATTAGAGCGGGTTCCTTTTATTTAAAGGTAGATATGTAATCTTAAACATGACAAGTCATGAAGGGACTTCAGCTAGTAAGCCTCCTCTGTTTGATGGAACAAATTTTTCCTTTTGGAAGGTTAGAATGAGAACATACCTAATGTCCTTAGGTGCTGATGTTTGGGATGTAGTAGAGACTGGATACATAAAGCCTGTTGTGCTAGCTTCCAAGGATGATAAGTTANTGAAGTTTGAACAACTAAAGATGAATGAAGATGAAACAGTTAGCAAGTAGTTTTTAAGAGTTGAAGAACTTGTGAATGCCATGAAGGATCTTGGTGAGAAGATTGAAGAATCAATTTTAGTTCAGAAGATTTTAAGATCTTTGCTTGATAAATTTAATCCAGAAGTCTCTGCAATAGAAGAACTAAATGATCTTAAAACTCTGTCCATTGATCAACTCCTAGGAACTTTAACTGCATATGAAATGAGAATCAACTAATATAAATCCATTACTAGAGAAGCATATTTTAAAGAAGACAAGAATATTGATTCAGATTTAGATGATATTGAGTCAAATTTGTGAGAAGGTTAAAGAAAGGATCAGGAAAATATCAAGGCAAGCTTCCCTTCAAATGTTTTAACTGTGGTAAGATAGGTCATTTTTCATCTAAGTGTCCCCATCAGAAAAAGGAACAGAACTCTGATGATGAAAAGAAGTACAAATTCAAGAAATATAGTAAAAAGAAAAGTTTGTGTGCAAATAATGACAATTCCTCAGAAGACATAAATAGTGATTCATCATGTGAAGACAAAGTGAATGATTTTATGCTTATGGCTATGGGAGATCTTGATGATGAGAACACAAGAGGTGAAATGGATGATGAAGAAGCCGTGGCGGATATGGAAGGTGAATTAATCAGTGCTTTGGAAGAAATTGACAGACTCAGATGTAAGAAGAGAAAACAAAAACAGTTGTTGATGCAGTTTAAAATGAATGGTGAAAAGCCTGATCAAAACTTTTCTCTACTAAAAGTGGTGTTAGAAGAGGAAAAGAAAATAAAAGACATACTAAAACAACAATTGTCAGAGAAGAAATTGAGGTGTGAAGCCTTAGAAGAAGAGATAGTAAAAACCAGAAAAGAAATGGAGAAGTTTAAGGCATTGTATCATCAAAATTTTCCAAGTATTAAAGCTTCAGAAGAATTAACTTTCATTCTAAATCAGCAAAGGAATCCAAAGTTGAAAGCTGGCTTGGGCTATGAAGAAGGATCAAGTAGTGATCATTCAAGTAATATATAACCCATAAAGTTTGTCAAAACTACAATCATTGACAAAAACCACTCTGTAGAAACAAAGAAAGAAAATCAGCCACCAAGAAGGAATGAAAGAAAAAGTACCAGAACCGAATCTGTAGATCAAAGAAATAACACAAACACATTTTTTGATCAAAGAAATCATCAGCATGGAAGAAATCGACTATAGCCTTTTTCCAGGTACAAAGGTTTTTTCTATGGTTATTGTTTTTTCTGCTCTAATTTTGGTCACAAAGCTGTAAATTGTTATTTAAGATTTAGATATGAACAATCAAGATATTCAATGAATAACCATCTTCCACAACAAAGATCGAGACAATCAAGCAACAAACAACCTCAGACTATAAATCATGTGATGGCTAAGAAAAGGACGCAGGTTAAGCATAACAGTAGTTATGAGAATAACAATTGCTATGATCTTCTATTTAGTGAACCAGAATGTTACATATGTCATAACTATGGACGTAAAGCTATAGATTGTCGCTTAAGGAATTACAAGCCAGATTTGATCCCCACTGCTGAAAATGTCAAGGTTTGGAAGAAGAAAGAAGACGACAAGTGTGGACTAGTGTTATCATCCCAAAGACAAAAGAATCCCTGGTATATTGACAATGGATGTTCCACACATATGACTGGAGACAAAAGTAATTTTCTAACTCTAAGTGAAAGCAAATCGGGGAATGTAACTTTTGGAAATGATGCACCAGGAAAAATAAAAGGTAAAGGAATGGTAAGTTTGAGTAATGGCAAAGGGAAAGATCAATATGTGTTGTT
>JZKD02S0420549.1:0-17925 GCA_000966675.3 Picea glauca | reverse complement strand
TCTTTAATGAATGATTCAATACTAGGGCCATCACATTTCCCTGTAAAATACATCTTGCTATGAAAAAACCCAAAAAATAGAACAATAAGTTACGGCAGAAAATCGCGGCTTTTTCTGGAAAAACTCTGAAAAACCGCTGAATTTAAAATGCTCATAACTTTACTTCCCAAACTCCGTTTCGGTTGATTTTTTTTTTTGAAATTGGGTATTTTTCCGAGAGGAATTCAAATACCCAATTTGTTTTTCCAAATTTAGCTCGTAAAGAATTATATCTGAACTTCAAGTGCGCCGCCCTCTTTTTCTTCCCTAGAAAAAATTCTGCAAAAAGAGAAAACAAATCTTTCCTTCTTTGGCCAAGGAAAGTGCTCTGAAACCAATTGTTAAGTACCTAAACCAGATTTGTAAATATACTTCATAAATAACCAAGAATAAACCATAAACCATTCACCGTAACATTAACACAAGAAATAGAGAAAACCCTTGAGGTAGGGTAACACCATATATTAATCCTTATGGAAGGATAAAACCATTCACCTAGTCAAATCAGCATGACTAATAGGAGAAAGACTGCCCCTGGGCTATTCACCACTAGCCAAATCAGCATGGCCCCGTGAGTGAATGTATCATTCTCCCTTGGTCAAATCAGCATGACCAATTTGGGAGGATGTCTGCCCGATGCTGCTAACTGGAGAAACATCAACAATATTAGCTACCTGCTTTCACGGACTTGACAAGCTACCGTTGACCGAATTTATTTATGTTGGGAAAATATTTTCAATTAAGTTCAAAATCATTCATAAAATTCCAATAAAATTCATGTCACATGAGGTGAAAATAAAAAACAAAACCAAAAAAAACTTAAAACATAATGATCTAATTATAAATTATAATTTTATCCTATGTTTATACACCATAGTTTAAAACATAATTTCAATAATTTGAAAATTTTGAGATATGTATTTTCTCAAAACATAATGGTGAATTTTGCCATATCCTTTTGCACTGGCAATTTTTTTCAAATTCTGTTGTCCCAAATTTGAACATGAATCAGGTGACTTAGTTCTCAGCTATGAGGGGTATGTACCAAAGTTACATTTATTGTCTCTGCAAATTTATTGCCAAGGATTCAGAATATAACTTATCAGCAATGTCGGGGAAAAATCAGAAAATATTTGGAAACTTGAAAAACTACAAAAATAATCATTGTTTTTTCAATTTTTTAAACATCTAAAACAACAACAACATCAAACAAACACATTGCTACATAAATATGAAAATAAAACTGATATAGAAGATGCATAAGATGTCAAGTGGTGCATCACACATTGATATTGAAATATGATATCTGTTCTGAGCCATAAGTCCTGACAGGATGATACAAAATCACATCAAAACAAAAATAAATGTATCTCATGAGATGAATCATGGCAATGAAAACAACAGATTTCTCTTTGTTTGCTTGATGGAAAATGGTCACAGTGTCCTCAGAGCTCAATCTCCTAACTCACTTTTGCAAAATGAGGGTTAAAAGACAAGAATCCAGTTAGAAGGCGAGATTGATGTGGACAGGGTGATAATTTCCATCGACTCATGATAATTACTGAAATTATCGCGACAATTTCAAGAGATGAAATCATCGCCGATATTATCGGCTTGGAGAATGACTTGCAATATATCGTGATATGGGAAATATATCTGTGATAAATGTAACACTGGTATGTACACATCGATAGACTTACTCAGTTAATTGCTTTGTGGAGGGAGTCGCTTGTCCCACAAACAAGGGGGTCTCGTACATCAATTCGGTGTCTGGCTAGGCCATGACCTTAAAATTAAACTATTATTATATATATTCCAACTTAATACATCATGCCAGGACATAATTCCACTTTGGCTCATGATGATGAAAATATTCATGCAATAATTAACACCAACCGCACATGTAATCCAAATAAATGTCACATGTAGCATTATCATGCTTACAAGTTTAACCATATGCAAGGACATGGAACACAAAACAGAAATATACTAATCAACTGTGTATTAGGTCTTCAGGAAAAAACTCTTGAACAATCCTAGAGTTGGTAAAGATTATGTTGGAATTCAGTCAAATCTCAAAAACAATCCTTCTAGTCTAGGTCGTTTTTCCACTTAAGCTGGTTTCTACATAAGTTTGTACCAAAAATGTGGGTTGTAGTTCTTTTTCTCATACAATTGTTACTTGTATGACGTAATCCAATTCCAGTAGTGCTGCAGGCTACAGTCTCTTCTCCATGTCTTGGTACTTGGTAGATTGCAGTCCAGTTATGTAGTGTGCAGTCCTGACTCTCAAGTATGGTATGTGTAGTCCAGTTCTGGAATAATAGGTTCAGGCTGCTGCTCAACTTTCACATTTACTGCAAAGTGCAGCCCAAATATACATGTTGTTTGCTCATAAATGTACCATTAATGTAGGCCACATTCCATTTATGCCTCGATTTTGTTGGTCACTTTTCTCACAAGCAAGTCTCTCCTTGTTTAATGTAGATCACTGTTCACAAAAGCATAAAGACAATGGCGATTGTAGATTGCCACAGCATAGCAGGTGACCACCCTACTCATTCAGCAATAGATTTGCCATAAACATGCAATAATTGCCCAGAAACAATATCACAAGTGAACCACTTGTACAGAAGGCTTGCTTTCCTTTAGCTTGACGAACCAGAACTATTGCAATAATTGCTCATGCATGCCAATGAATGACGAGCAAGTGAGAAAATGGGGGGCATATAAGCAACTCTTTCCTTGACACCATCTTGGCCAACATGTAAATATCCAAGTAAACTTCATTTGTGGGGCTCTTAGACAATAATAATGCCCCTAATAGGACTGGCCAGTTTAGAAATTAGTCTCTATGGTTGTTTTCTTGGATAATTGTGAGCTCCTTTTCCAAGCCATTACTCTAATTATGGTTTTTGTGCCTCATTACTCTTGATTTTGGTAATCAAATTATAAGGAATTACTGCTTATATGTCTGGACTCTGAGCTGATAGTTGCTTGTGTAGTCTGGACCAATATCTTTACCTGTAAGCAAATAATTTCACTTGTAGGCTAAGAAACAGGACAGAGTTGGTTAGGCCCACATGTCATGTGTCAGTGTGGTGGACACGTTGATACACATGACACACTGCCCTAGTGTGTTGGACGTGTGTTTGGGATTGTGTTTTGTTTCAGGACACATGCGAAACGTGTGTCTGACACCTGCCCTAGCATGTCCCAACGTGTCAATAAATGTGTCCCAATATGTTATTGATGTAGTTCTATTTTTTAAATGTTCAAAATATTGACATTTTTATGTCTATATTTTATCTCTGTAAACTATATATATGTATACCCCCATGTCGCATTTCGGGAGGTCTACATGTCCCGTGTTAGACACCTGTTTCTGTGTGTCCTCGTGTCATCTGAATTAACATTAACATGCAGGTATGCTCTCTTCTATATGGAAGCATCTGATTTATGTTCTTTGTTTATAACTTAGCCATTTGCCTGGGTGTTATAAGGATTAGTTTGTATTTTAACTTCATTTGACAATAATATTCAGACCATAAGATAGTTTGGGCCCAGGCTAAACACTTAATTGTTGTGGTGCTGCTATCTCAGTAGAGGCGAATTATGCAAGTCCTTTATAGGCATAAAAATTGCCTGTAAGTTCATGCAAATGTTAATGTGCACTGTGCTTGTAAGCTCTGGGTGAGCATGTACATGGTTTGTATGTTATTGAAAGGGCACCGAGTTCTTTCTATGTGTGGTTGGATATTAGATTGTTGTTTGTCATGCATAGGCCCCTTATTGTTCTCATGACCAACAATGCTATTATGATTTATCTCATACCACATCAACCCTATCCCTCAAGTACTTGCTGGTCTCCATGAGACTTTTGAGGAGCCCCAGTTCCAGATCCTAGTATTGATCATACCAGACATACCAGTTCTAGGAGGTCCCAGCGATGGACTTGCTCTGCATAAAGTACTGTTCCTCATCTCTGCCTGAGCAGCCAGTCTTCTCTTCAGAGATTCTTTCCCTCGACCTTGGATGTTAGGTATGATGGACCTCATCTGTTGAGGACTCCACCCAAGATTACACAGACAGGCCCATTCAGCCCTGGATATTCACCAGACAACATCATCAGGCAGTGCATTGGTCCCTTCAAGATAACTGATGACTCAGATGGGGAACCATCCTCTCTCTCTCCTCATTCTGCTTCTGCACTACTTTTTATTTTTTATTTACTAGTTAATTATCACTTTCTCTACTTTTAGTAGAGTAGTGATAGGAGTTGCTTTTGCACTCCTACTGTATATTCACAGTGGCTGTACTTTTGAGTACCATTGAACATCTTTGTGGTCACTCATTGGACGTTAAGAAAATTATCTTATTCTCTCTTATCTTACCTACATTTTTACATGATTTTCAGCCAGCAGCATCCCAGGTATTTGATGAGTATAGGTTATACTGGCGATAGGTGGTGACTGTTACATTGTAATCTTTGTTTTTTGGCAACCTGCTACATTTTTCTCTCAGCATTTACCATCCATAGATGGTTCGCAACATATCTTCTATGTAGTAGTACAATCTTTCAATTTGAACAAGTCACTTGATATCCATTCAAGGTTTCCAGGTCACAGTTCTCCGAAATTGAGTAAAACAGGTAAGGCACTTGGTTTTTCTATTTCTTTGTCAAACCCTCTTTAGAAGTGTGCATCCTGGGCTAAATTTCCAAGTTTTCGAGGTCATGATCTTGCAGGAGCATATTTTCTGCATTCCAGTTCTTTTGTCAGGGAATGGAAGGAGCTGGAAGATTGTTGAGTATTTCATTTCAGTAACAGAATTGGATATGTTTGTGAATATGAGGAATAAATTAGAAATACAGACAGATTCTATAAGCAAAGTTTTTGTTGCTAGTTGAAGCAAAGATTTCTACAGTTGACATTTATGAATTTGTGAGAATCCTATACTTGTTTATTGGGTCCTCCAAGTTTTCAGAGGTTGAAGGGACTGCGAAACTACCCTTTTCTTTGCATTTAAAAGTTAATTTTCTTATTATTTTAGGATCAATACTATCATTAGCTGTGGTTTCCATACTAATGAGAGTTTTGTCTGCTGTTTGAAATAGATGCCAGTACACTGGGAGCTGGATCCAAGGTAGTCAACAATTATATGCTTTACCAATTGATAGTGGGTTTTGTTTATGTTTTCCTTTTCAAAAATTAAAGATCAGAACAACAATTTGATCTATGATGTAGAAGAAGCAAATATCTGTCTGTTGTAATAATAATGATGCTCCGTTGAAAAGATAATGAACATTCTCTTGTCCAAAGATATTTCTTGATTTACTGTCTGACATTATATCAGGAACTGATCCGTTATAAATTGTGTGTCAATCATACAGTCAAGTGAAACAGAAGCAGCAGATACATCAAAGTGAGTATTCTTCCTGGGCAAGAGGTGCCATAGCATTTTGTGAATTATGGTCCTTCGTATTTTCTGTAATTGCGTTAAGCATAAGTTTTACCTGTAATTATATTGTCCTTTTTCAGGAAAGAATTGTTAAGAGCCATAGATGTGCGGCTCATGGCATTACAACAAGAGTTAAGCATGGCTTTTGCTCGAGCTTCTGCTGCTGGTTTTGCAATAGAACACATGGCAGGTCTTATTGTATTTGCAGATCGCTTTGGAGCAAATCGTTTAAAGTAAGCTTCCCACCTGTGCCCTAGGGAGAAAAGGAAGAAAGGAAAAAATGCATTTCAATAATACTAAGCTATGTTAATTCTGCAAATCTATTCATGCTAACAGGGATGTGTTCTCCACAGAGATGCATGTAGCAAGTTTATGTCCCTGTGTCAAAAACGACAGGATTTGTTCCCATGGAGAGATGATGCAGACACCCGATCTTCAGGATCTGACATGTCCATTGAGAATGGTACAGATGGAGAGTTGGCGTTGGATTCTTCATCTGATCCTTTACCCAAGAAAGGTGATAAACCTTCTGGCTATTGGTCTTATGCCCAAGGTGAAGGCAGGGACATGGTGTATGGAAGTCAAACTTCATCTTCTACTGCAGCACGGCCTCAGGAGGATCAGCAAGGCATTAAACCATCTCATTCTCGAGCACAATCCATTGATCATCATGAAAGCATCTTCTCTTCTGCTGGTGGGGCTAATGTCATCAACAGCCGGGAAAGCATGTTAAGGACAAAAAATTCCCTTTTCAAAGGTGATGGCATGAACAAACCAGTTACTGAGGCAAGTCCTGAATCTTTAAAGATGGGCTCAGATAACCTCAAACAATCTCAAGATGGCACAAGCAGACTACAGTTGGCTTCCCCTGGCAGAACATCCTCTTCTCCAGCACAAGGAGTTCAGACAGGGAGAAGTGGATCTGGAGTGATTAAAAATAGTAGCCATGTGGATGATCAGTCTCGTAGAGTTAGGCATTCGAATAAGGAAAATAGTGACAGCGACACTGAAAGTAATGGTGGTGACAAACACGAGCCAGAGCCTGTTCAAAAAGCCCAGCCCTCCAGAAGGCTTAGTGTTCAAGACCGCATCAACCTCTTTGAAAGCAAGCAGAAGGAACAACAACGAGATACAGGCGATGGCATCAAAAAAATTGGAAAGGGAGAAAACAAAAAGATATCATCTGAAAGTGGCAATTCTAGTGCCATAACTGAGAAGGCTGTTCTTAGGAGATGGAGTGGAGCTAGTGACATGAGTGTAGATCTGCCCCCTTCTGGACAAGCTAAGAGTGAAAATAGCAAAGAGGTCACCTCGTCAGGTGCCAGGAATGGTTCAGAAGTATATGTTACTGCATCAGAAAACAGTGTGCAGACATCCACAGAAGGGGAGCAGGGCCAAATTGAGGGGTCAACTCCTCAGAGTGAATTTAGACCACTAGCTAACAGCCGAAGCATGGTAGAGGAAAGGAAAGATGTGGGCTCACGCTTCTCATCTCCTCCCAAGGTGAGAGGACATCAGCGTGCCTGGAGTACTGCTTCAGATTATTCAGAATCCTTCAGCGACCATCAAATAACCAAACCCAGCAGTAACGTATGCTCTGGGGAACAAGTACCCAATATTATTAAGCAATCTGTACCACCTATGCAAATAAAATTGCAGTCATCCATGAACTCATTACAAGACGCAGCTGTAATATCTCCAGAAAGATTTAGGAGGAGTGAATCTTCTAAAACTGCTGGGCAGGTTTTAGATGCAATGTATTATTCTTCGAATAAAAAACGGACTGGTGCGGCTAGCCAGGGATCAGATATACTTGATGGTTCTGTAGACACAAAACGGACAGGAGTTACTAGGCAGGGATTGGATGTAGCTGATGGTTCCATAAATGGCAAAAGGTTTGGAATTGGTAGGGAATCATCAGATGTAGTTACCAGTTCGATGAACATGAAAAGATCTGGAGAAGAGGAACTGATGCCCAAAGTCAAGCAGTCCAAAGGAAATCAGGAACTGAATGAGGAGCTCAGGGAGAAAGCCAATCAATTGGAAGCAATTTTTGCTGCCCACAAGCTAAGAAGTCAAGCTGCTATGGGGTCTTTAGATGAACCAGTGATTCCAGGAAAGAAAGAATCCTTCTCAATTGTCAAATCTGAAACACAGATTGCTAAAGAGCAAATGTACATGGTACCAAGGGATTCAAAATCAGAAACTGTTAATTTTACAAGTGGAGAGCCAGAGAGATTCTTGTCTGTGCCAGTTCAGAATGTTGGGAGAGAATCGCTGGGAAGCTCATGGAGCAATGGGGTAGACTTTGATATGCATGCATTGATAAACATGGCTGGGCACAGTCACTTTAACAATTCTGATAGGAAACTGGGGTTAAATGATGATAGGACTTCAGAGGAGCTTAGAGGGAAATTTTATGAAATATATACAGAGAAACGGGATGCAAAGCTCAGGGAGGAATCAATCACTAAAAGATCTCAGAAGGTAGCAAAACTGAAAGCTATGCAAGAAGCCCTTGAGCGTAGCAAAGCTGAGATGGCTGCCAGGACTGCAAGATCCTTGGAAAAGCAAGATCCCATAGTCCAGGCTCGATTCCGTGCTGAAAAATTAAGGTCTTTCAATGTCCGAGCCACAGAGAATAGACAACAGCAGGTAAGTTTTTCAATTTTGTAGGCATGCCATCAAGTTTTGTCTGTTTCCACAATATGTGCAGTTTTCTGTCTAGTCTAGCTTGGGCACTGGTTATTCCTAATGTTTTTAGGTTTTCGAGCAGTTTGAAGTGGAGCAAAGCGACGACGAGGAGGACACTAATGATGTGCACGAGCAGGCATTATACAGACAGGATAGGATAATGACATATAATAGTCCGAGTCCTGCTGATACACGTTCACCTTATGCATCAAAAGAGCCACCAAAGCCCAGTTCTGGGAAGAAGCTTTCATCGAACAAAAGTATGCCTCCAACAACAACACGTAATTCAATGCCCTTGACATCTCCCTCACCAAGATATTCCATTCCCGCTAAAGTTCCGAATATGAGCAATAGTTCTTCAGGCCGGCGCAGGGGTCATGAAAATCCTCTAGCTCAGTCTGTTCCCAACTTTGCTGATCTAAGGAAAGAGAATACAAAGCCCTCCTCTGGCCGAACAGGTTCAAGCTCAACCCTGGAAAAAGTTGGTGGTGCATCTCGTGGACAGTCCAAGAGTGGCAATCGCAGTAAAAGTGGTAATGAAGATTTTTCTCTTGAGGCAAATGGGTCTTTATCTGTTGCACGGTCAGTGAACAGCAAGGAAGAAAACCCACGCCGTAGCCAATCAATGAGGAAAAGCTGTGCAAGTGTGAGCGAGCTGAAGGATATATCTGCTCCAACTTATGATGAAGCAGTTTTGGCTCCTTTAAAAGTTAGTAAGGAAACATCTGAACCATTCTTCTATGGTAAAGGGACAAAGAGAAATGCTGGTGCTTCATCAGAGGCGAAACCTTTTCTCCGAAAAGGCAATGGAATAGGCCCAGGTGCTGGACCAGGCATTGCCAAAATGAAAGCATCTCTGGTTGCTGAAAGCTTGAAAAATACAGAGGACGAAGATGAAGCTGATGTGCAAAATGGAGAGGAAATTGTAGATGAGTTGGGAAATGTACAATCACTTGACACTATTGGAGGCATTGCAGAAGAAAATGAACTCAATAAACATAGAGCTAATGTGGTGATAACTTCAGATGCTCTGGGTGATTCAGATACATCTCAGAATGAGCTGGAAGTAAAAGAAGAGTTGAATCAAACAATTGATAAATCAGATGATGGTGTCTCTGATTGTGAGACAATTTCTCAAACTCCATCACAAGTAAATGATTCAGGTTTCTCTGCTTTCCAAGCGCCATCTTCGTTTAGTACAAGAAATCAAGGATACAATGGAGAAATGGCTTCAAATTCAGGGAGCAGGACAGGGCATGTCACATCACTCCCACAGAAGTTTGCGCAGCCTCCAGCATTGCACCTATCTTCTGGTTCGACCCATTTCAGTCCTTCCATGACTGTGGGGCTAGATTCTCCAGTGGATAGTCCAGCATCATGGAACTCACATATGCATCATTCTCTTTCTCAGATGTTGGAGGTATCTGATTTTGATGCATCTGCAGACTCTCCTATGGGAAGCCCTACATCTTGGAATTCCCATTCTCTTTCCCAGATGGATACTTCTGAAACTGATGCTGTCAGAACACGCAAAAGATGGGGCAGTGCCCAGAAGCCTGTTTTGGCAGTGTCTCAACAAGTCCACAAAGATGCCCCCAAGGGATTCAAGAGGCTTCTGAAATTTGGTAGAAAAAGCCGTGGTTCTGAAACTGTTATGACAGATTGTGTTTCGGCCTCTGCTACATCTGAAGGGGACGATGACACAGAGGATACAAGGGATCTTGCTGTCAGATCTGCAGATGATCTTCTGCGAAAATCAAGGATGGGCTTTGCACCAATGCAACCCTCATATGATAGAAGTTATGATTATGGAAGCTTAAGTGGGCCTGTAGAAAGTGACAGTTTCCATGAAGAGGGCACAAGTATGTATCATGTTCCTAAAGCATATCCCACACAATACAGAATGCTGAAATTGCTTGATTAAATATTAACACATATTATTGGTACAGGCACTGAATGGTTGTTTGATGTTATGTTACAGTTCAATCTCTTCGAAGCTCAATTCCAGCTCCACCTGCAAATTTCAGGTTAAGAGAAGATCACTTGTCAGGAGGCACCTCTCTCAAAGGTGAATGCCATTATTTTTAGAGCATGTTCATTATGCTAGTATTGTTTCTTTGGAACATTTTCTGTTTTCAATTTTGCCTGTTTGACAACAACAATGTAACTCTATACTGTTTTTGCACAGCACCTCGCTCTTTCTTCTCACTTTCAACGTTCAGAAGCAAAGGAAGTGATTCAAAGACTCGGTGATCACCATGGTTTTTTCCCTAATGAATCTCGCAGAGCATCTTTGATGATGAGTCTTGCTTCCTTTTCTGTCATCTCTACAATGGGAAGGATTGCCTTCAAGTTGTTGGCATTTGAAGTTGTCAAAATTCCCACCAAATGCAGTTCTGTGAAGGAAAATTGGAAGCATGCACAATGTCCAGCGGAGGAAGGTTTTCTGGTTCATAGTATTTTTCAAGTACCTTACACAGGAATTTGGGTCATTTGGACAAGAATTTTTTTGTGTTAGCATGTACACAGGGCTCATTGTTAATCTGTACTTTGTATACTAAGTTATTTTTCTAAGAGTTTGTATGCTAAAAATAGCAATTATCAAGTACTAGTTATATCTCGAGTTGGTGTGAAAATAATAGGAGATTTCAGGTTTCAGATTAGTGTAAGTTTATGTATTCATCAGTGAGGACAGGTTGCCCTCTAGTTCATATCACAGTATTTTATATGTATTCAGAAAGCCAAGCTGCCAATTGGCGGTGGTTTTTCAATGTGATTTGTATGGCCTTTGGGCCATCTAGCAGACAAATAGGTAACAATGATACTTATTGTCAGTTGAGCATCTCATGGTATATTATTATCCATTTTCAGCAAGTCAAGGCGCTAATTGGCGCTTGTTGATTGTAATTTGTGTGGCCTTTGGGTCGTTTTAGCAGATACATGGGAGGTAATCTGGTATCTTGTTGCCAGTTTTATGGATATCGATAGTGTTAGGTGCAGAAGATATGTAGCAGGATAAAGCCTAGAATATACCTAATTGATCTAGTGGGACAAAAACATTTTATGGAGTATGCAATGCATGTGATTTGCATAATGTTTTATGGAGTATGCAATGCCTGTGATTCGCATAATGATTGCGCTAAGAGGAGAGGAACATTTTAAAAAGTCCAGATAGCTGGGAGATCCTCTACAGTATGTTTGTAGTTGCGATAATGCTCAAACAAACACAAAATATAGTTGATCTAAAACACAAGCAAACATGACTAAAATATAAAAACAAGTGGATTTGAATACAATAAAAAACTAGTATGGCTCCATCATAACCTTGGTTCAATTAAACACACCTCGAGGTTTTTGATTGCTCGACCCTTAATAGATCTGGGTCTGTGCTTGTATTACCCACCATGAAGTATAACTGATATGAGCATAAAATGTAATTACAGATTTAAAAAGCAGAAGTCAACTTAATCGATACATTTTTCTTAGTAGATAAGTAAAATAAAGTCTATTCAATATTTTGAAAAAAAATATACAAGGCTTTTACCCATTCTGATGAACGCAAAAATTACAATCGACTTAGTCAAAGGTGATGATTTTGCTAAAACAAAATCATAACTGGAAACCATGGAGACCAGGAGATTAGATCCATCTTTTCATCTATCAAGGTTTGGAAACATGAATTCTCTAGCACTGCAAAGAAGCGACCTTTGTGTTTACGTCAAACTTCATTTTGGGATAGCTTTTGGCAAGCATGAGATCTAAGAGTTTAACCCCTAACTTGTGGCTCAGTTGTTGTCTTCCTCTTACAATACTCTAGTTAGCCATCTCCTGAGGCTGGACTTTTATTGATGTTTACCTCAACACATTTTTATTAAGCAAGTTCAAAATTTCATGATAATGTTTTAGATCTTGGTATTATCTCAATGATTGTAAAATGTCACTTGTAATAAGGCACCAACTACCTCTTCAATGGTATCCTGCACCTTAAGTTTGAGTTTCTTTTTTTCTTTTGTATAAAGAAGGGTTCGTCCCCTCCTTAAATTATAACTTTATAATTGATGTTGACCTAAAATTTCATGATAATGTTTTAGATCTTGGTATTGTCTCAATGATTGTAAAATGTCACATCCTTGTAATAAGGCACCAAGTACCTCTTTAATGGTATCTTACACCTCAAGTTTGAGTTTCTTTTTCCTTTTGTATAAAGAAGGGTTCGTCACCTGCTTTTATTATAACTTTATACTTTATATATATAATCAACCAATTTACTTAGAGAACGCTTATTCCATTAACATCAGATTTGTAAATTTGAGTTTCTTTTTCTTTTTTATAAAGAAGGGTTCGTCACCTGCTTTTATTATAACTTTATATATATAATCAACCAATTTACTTAGAGAACTCTTATTCCATTAACATCAGATTTGTAAATTTGAGTTTCTTTTTCCTTTTGTATAAAGAAGGGTTCGTCCCCTCCTTTTATTATAACTTTATACATATAATCAACCAATTTACTTATAGAACTCTTATTTCATTAAGCTCAGATTTGTATGTGCATTCCAGTTAGCGGTGCATGTACCCCAACATTTTGTGTTTTTAAGCTCTACTTAGATTAAGTGAACTTTACTTGTATCATGTTTTGCTACTGTTTTCAGAACATCTGATTTTGGAGTTGGGCCACATTTGCATGTAGGTACACTACAAGGTGGTATTAGAGCACTGGTTTGATATCTAGACAAGCAACCAGTGAGGACGTTGACCACAACAAGTGACAAAGGACGACAAAGATGGTGAAAATGAAAACTTTAGGAACAAATATTGAATTAAGGAAGATTTGGATGATACACTTTTATAATGCATAGTAGAAATTGTGGCAAATTCTGAATAGAAAGGACCAAAACCTTGAGAGGGTTTACATATCACTTATGAAGGTCTTGGGATGGATGAAGTCGTGGTTGGAAGAAGAAATGTCAACCCTGAGCTCTTTTATAAATTTCAAAGCAAGATGCTATAGTAAGATACCGGCAAATTGTATAGAGCATTTGGATAGAAAACATAATCTCTACACCAAAGAATTTAAAGTGGCAATTTGCAAAGATTTTTTTGGAATCCTTTGGCCATATTATCTTTGAAGGGGGTGTTCACATTAATAATACGTCATTTAAGAGAGGCCAGTGTCTAAGACCCTTATGAGGCTTTGCAGATTCTTGGATTTAGCTGGTTCTATTGTAGATTCACGAGAAACTTCTCCACAATCACTCCATTGACCAACTTAACAAAGACGAATCACAACTTTTTATTGATTTGGCTTAAAAAAGAAACCTAGATACTTCAAACCTTGTTCTAGATAAGTCATATTATGGGGAAATCGTAGAGTAATAAAGTATTTTTCTGGCAATTACCTTTGAGCTAATTTTGTATATGCAATTGCATAAAAAGATGGATCTGAACTTCTCAAAAGTTGTATGATTATCATCTTTAATGCTAACAATGTTATATTGAAGGCTCCCAACATTTTTCCTTGAGTTCTTATTGTCTCCACCACTCTTCATAAATCTTGCTCTATAAATTCACAATAGTCCAAGACGATTTCCACAGGTAGTCCATTAGGTCCAAGACTTTTTCCTTTTGAAAGCTTTGTGGGGTTTGATACAATTCTTCTTTCACAACCTCCTTTGTTAGGGCTTGATTATCCTCCTCATTGACAAAACTAAGGAAGGTGTTTGACAACTTAATCACTTCGGCTATTGCAACAAATGTATTTTCCTTGAGAAGGGATGAAAAATGTTCTACTCTTTCAAAAGCCATGTCCTTGAAATTTGTAGCCCAAGTACCATCTCCCTTATATTTTTTCAAATAGAGTTGATATTTTTTTTACGATTGGCATACCTATGAATTTTTTTTGTATTTTCATCCCTAACCTGTAACCATAATGTATTGAGTCTCCATTCTTTTTCTTTTTCCAAAAGAACGTGCCTCCTTTTATCTTCTAGTACCTTTACTATTTTTTGTTTCTCATTCATAAACCCAAAACCTTCCCTATTGTAGAGCACTTCCAAGTCTTTCTCTACTTCTTTGAGAACCCTATCATCTTTCAATTTTTCTCTTAGCAACTACCTTTTTTGCCTCTTTTAAATTTTGTTGGAATTAAAATGGGTATATTCTCTTAAATTACCATTAAATGGTTTCCAAACAACTTTGTTTTTTCCCTCAAACTCCTCCATCTTCATCCATCTATTACATGAGCCATTTCTAACACCACAAGATTATGGTCAGAGTCACCTCTAGTGGTGACTCATTGTTTGATCCTAATGACTTCATCTAGGAAGGCTTCATAAATTAAAAGCATGTTGAGCCTCTTAGTGATTTTGGCTTCCTCGACTCTCTTGTTACTCCAAGTGGAAGATAGCTTGGATGGTTAAATATCCAAAAGACTAGTTTCTTCCAATTTTGTAATAAAATATCCAATTAGAGGGTCTAGTTGAGCAACCGGGCCCCAAAACTCTGATGCTCCTAAGGTGACATTCAAATGCCCCCTATCACAACTAGTCTATTTTGAAAAATCTATCCCAGTGGACCATCCCGTCCATGTAAAAACCACAAACATTCAACATTGTAATATCTTTCCCTAGGTCCAAAAAAGAAAAAGGAGGTCCCTAGTCTTGTAGAAAAGACCAAAGAATTTGTGAGAGTGAAGGAGCATTTATTCCATTTAGTCACCTTCCCATCTGATCTCCCAATGGCATAAATAAAACAGAAGTCCCAATTCCTAAGTAGCTAGAGAGTTCCTGAGTGACTTTCTTCCCGTCTGTCATTGTCCCTTGTTGTAGAATAATAGATGGTTTGATATTGTCAACTAATCTCTTTACGACAAACTTCTTTGAGGGGTTAGCCATCCCTCTACAATCCAGGGTTAGAAAAATCCTCTTGAACCCTCCAAAGGGGAATTTGCTCTAAGAGCCCCGATTAAGAATACTTGTTTCCCACACCCAACTTCTAAGGATGCTTGTTTTTGGGCTATAGACATGAAATATTTCCTTCCCCTTTGATTGGATTTGGGTATTTTTTCCTCAAAAAGGCCTAATCCCCCCCCCACCTTCCTTGGAAAATCAAGTGTGCCTTTGCTTCTAGGCCTTAGATTTGTTGATATTATGGTAGCCACAGGAGGTATTAACCTCCATATGTAACCTTTGACTAGAATATAATATTCCAGAAGCAAGAGAAACCCTAAATAGATGTGTGAAAACTCTATAAGACACGTCGACTCAACATAATATATAATATTAAGGTATTATCCTCCAGGAAGACAAGTCGGCCTCACAGGAAAAAGATAAACATAAAATATAATTACCAAAAAAGTCACTGGACAAATTAATATAAATAGAGGACGTCTTAGCTCATTTGTTCACTCACTCTCACTCAGGAAACCATAAGCAATGCACAAGTTTGGAGGAGGAGCAACATCAGCTGCAATTGTACGATTTTCTCTTGTTTAGTATTTCTGGTACTTTCTCTTGTGCGCTACCCTTGGAAAAGGTGCACTCTCTTGGTTTTGGTATGGCTTCCTGGAATCATTCTTTTTGTCAAAGGTTAAGGTGCTCGGGGGTGGCTTTGTGCCTATGGTTGGGTGACAATGGTGTAGCATTGTCTATGGTGAAACGTGCACAACATTCTAACAGGTTATGGGCCCACACTACCTTCAGAGCAGTCTAACCGTTGGAAGGTAGATCAAGATTTCCTTGTCAAGCTCCTTGTAGCTCCAGTTGCAGTTGCAACTAGGGTTTCTGATTTTGTAGCGGTAGCAAACCCTAAACCTAATTTCTTGGGCAGTTTCAGTGAAGCATTGGACTTAATTTTTGGGTATTCTAATGTGCCCCAGCCTATCGCACCCTCTGGTGCTCTCAACCAACAAAAACATCAAGTTTGAGTTTTTGGGTCAAAGTCAAAGTTTGACTAGTCAAAGTCAAAGTCAAAGGTTGATCGACCAAAGTCAAAGTCAAAGTTTGACTTTTGGTCAAAATTGATTTTTGTGGTCAAAGTTGAAATTTCAGGGTTTCTTGCTTGTTCTAATCATTGAACCTTTTTTATTCAATTTCTAACCTCTTCTTGTCAAAATGGTGTCTAGTTGCAGATTAGAAGACAAGCTGAACAATACTACAAATTTCAAAGGTACGCACTTGTATATTCTTTTCAATTTATATCATCCAACAAAGCATTAGTGTATTTGCATGGGATGTACAAGAGACCTTGTCCAAGCAGTGATTTTGAATTCAGTACATTTAGAGGAACAAACGCACCCTCCCTAGCAATGAAGATTCTAGGTTTGATTATTTAAAAAATGATGTCTCTAGCTATTATGGCATTATTATGATCTTATGTTGCATCTTGATCTATTTAAGTTATGATCATTATACTAACCCCTTAATACTATAAATACACTTGTTGATCTCCTCTCTAGGAGATATTCTTGTTCTTATGTAAATGTTTATTGTTTACAAGATGAAGTTGATCTCCTTTAGGAGATGTTCTTGGTTATTGACATAGACTCTAGGAAGGATATCTTCCATGGAGGATACCATGGAGATTTTGTTGTTATTGTTTCTTGTTTCCGATAGGTCATAAGAGATAAATCTGAGAGGGAGTCAGACTCAGAGGGAGTCAATGATCAAGAAGAAGCCAACATAGTTTTGTGACACTTTGTAGAATGCAAAGGGGAATGCAACAGACAAAAGTGTGGTCCGAGGATTCTCTCAGATAGAGGGAGTTGATTTCAGAGTTTGAGATGAAGGATCTTGACCGAATATATTGGGATTGGAAGCATGGCTGGCACCAGATGAGATCTTCAGTGAGGAGACTGAAGAGGTTTATCATGATGGATAGGAAGTCCATGACCACACCTATGGTGACACATCTGAGGAAGTTGTGTGACGGGATAGGCATTTTCTTTGCAGAGAGCACCTTGTGCCAGTATATGGTTGAGCCATGACTGTATTATTGGGTTACAACACAACATGCATGTACTTATGTTGTACATATAGACATGATTGATCTCCGATGATGAAGTATGGCTTTTGGGATATACATTTTTTGGATTGGGAGTGGATAAGACAGATCTAGCACCTGGGGTGCTACTTTAGCTTGGGATCGAGCAGGATTTCCAGACAAGCAGAGAAACAAATATTTGTAGCACTCAATCATATATCATAGCCAGTGATGCAAGATATGAAGCAGGGTGGCTTTTTGAAGGATCTTGCAAGACTTCATCAGAGACATGGTGCATGAAGGAACAATGAGGCTCCATCACATATCCACAGATGAGCAAATAACTGACATTTTCACTAAGCCTCTGTCTAGGAAAAGCTTGGAAGGAATGCAATTTTTTCCCTGGGGGAGTGTTGATGATTGTAGCATCGTGTCGATATTTCAAGATTGATCAGACGAACTTGATCATGTGGGAATAGGCCCAGATGTAATATTTTACGGAATGAAGATTTGAGTTGCTGCTAGATCTCCTATGTGTGAATTGCATCGGACCTTGAAACTCTCATGAGTAGGTGAGTAGCCCCAATAAGCATCAAGCCGACTCTATCTCTACAGGAACTGGGCTGCAGACAAGGGGAGATGGGGAACATCTACATCCATAGTAGATGTGCCCTGACGTAGTTTTTGATGGACTGAAGACTCGAGGTGCTTGAGGTGCAATTCCACGTGTCTGATAACATCGAGCTAAATGCA
>JZKD02S0420537.1:289227-300857 GCA_000966675.3 Picea glauca | reverse complement strand
GAATCAGGAACCCCTAAAGGACGGACAATCCTCCCACAAAGCTCAAAAAGGCCCACAATATCACCCAAGCCCTGCAGATGGAACAAACGGAGATGAAAACCCCCCTTTGGCCCCATCAGATCCAATCTCGCCCGCCAAGAGACCCAGTTCGGGAAAAGAATATATAATTTTGAATTCAAATACGGACACGGAGATCCTGGATGAGGAAGACGAAGAAGCAAGCAGTCCAAAAGGCACTCCGGAGCAACGAAAGAGAGGTAGGAAGACTGAAAAGAAAAGAAGAGAAGAGAAAGTTGTTAAGGAAGTGGCCCAAGGTACTCAGTACACTCTCCATGAGATGGTGCACACTAGATCAGGAGCAAAGCTGGGGAAAACACCGAAAGGTGGACTCCCTCCCCCTCCAAGTAAATAATGCAATACGTCTCCTGGAATTGCAAGGGACTAGGGAGTAAAATAAAAGAAGAAGCTTTGCGGGATCTACTAAGGCTTGAATGACCAAAAGTCCTCCTTATCTAGGAGATGAATATGGAGGAGGATGACCTCCTAAAGATAATTCCTTCATTTTGGAAGAAGGGCCCCGGAAGGGAAGTCAGTGCCAGAGGAGCCTTCGAGGGGTTGGCAACCTTCTGGGATTCGGCAAAGCTAGAGCTCATTGAAGAAATCGGCACCACTCACTGGCTTTTTACCAAACTGAACCACAAAGGATCTGATCACCAGGTAAGACTCTTTAATTTGTATGTTCCCACCTTAATCAATGAGAAGAAAGATTGTTGGGATTCTTTACACTTGTTTCTTAACAGTCACAATACCGAGAATTTAGTAGTGGCAGGGGACCTAAACATCACCCTTTCGCTAGTTGAGAAGAAGGGGGGTTCTATTATTCGGGACCCCTCCAGAGAATGGGTGGAAGATCTGATGTCAGATTAGGAGCTGGAGGATATCCCTCCATCCAATGGAAAATTTACTTGGTCAAATAAACGATTAGGCCCTGGCCACATAGCCGCCAGGCTTGATCGGTTTCTCATACAATCCTCCTTCCTTACAATTGGGTTGAGAGCCTATTCTAAAGTTCTTCCTCACTACACTTCTGATCATAAACCCATTTCCATTTCTCTTCGCCCTAGCGCTGCTCTAGGCCCCATTCCGTTCAAGTTTTCCCCTTTATGGCAAGAACAAAGCGACTTCTTCAATCTGGTTCATCTTTCTTGGAAAATCCCTATTACTGGATCTCCCTTCTTTGTGTGGGAGGAAAAACTCAGATGCCTTAAAGCCATTCTCAAATTGTGGGCCAAAAATCTGGTCTCGCCCCTGGAGGAAAGGAAACATGCACAGGAAACCTTAGAATTCCACCAACAGGTTATGGAAGAGACTCATATCACCCAATCCCTTCTCAAGCAGGAAGCCGATATTCAAAGTAAGTTTCATAAAGTTGCAGAGAAGAAGAGACATATTGGAGGATGAAGTCCAGGGAGTTATGGGTCCAGGAAGGCGACAAGAATACAACATTCTTTCATAAGTACACTCAATCAAGGATAAATTACAATTCCATTGACGAAATTCATTGGCAGGATCAAGTCTACAGGGATGCACACAGCATTAAGGAGGCCGCTCACAACTACTTTAAAAATATTTATTCAGCCACAACAACGGAGGAATTGGACTCGCACGCTTATCCTCTTTCAGAGGTACCCAATCTAGTTACTGAAGAAGAGAATGTGGTGCTGAGTAGACCGATTAGTGATAAGGAAATTAAAAAAGTTGTCTTCAGCATGCATCCAGACAAGGCTCCTGGGCCAGACGGCTACACAGCCCGTTTTTATACCCATTGCTGGGATATCATCCACAAAGACTTATGTAAGATGGTCAGGAAATCTCAAAACTGCAACAAATTGGGAGGCAACACAAATTCTTCATTTCTAGCCCTCATTCCAAAAGAGAAAGGGGCAAATAATTTTAATAGATTCAGACCGATATCTCTCTGCAACACCGGGTACAAAATTATCACTAAGATAATAGCAAAAAGGCTCAAGAAAATACTACCAAAGCTGATCCCAGAAAATCAGGGAGGCTTTGTTAGAGGGAGACAAATTCTCAATAATATAATTCTAGTTCAGGAAGCCATCCACACAAGCTGTAAAAAAAGAAGAGAAAGGAATGGCAGTCAAGTTGGATCTAGCCAATGCCTTTGACCGGGTCCGTCATGATTTCTTGTTTGCAGTAATGAGGAAATTTGGGTTTACTCAAAATTTTATGGGGTGGATAAAGGCTTGCATCTCTGCTCCGGGGATCACCCCCTTGATCAATGGGTGCCCTGCCAAGTATTTCCAAGCCTCTCGGGGGCTCAAAAAAGGCTACCCGCTCTCCCCTATGCTCTATGTCATACAAGCAGCTATGTTGAGCTTCCAGCTACAGAGCTGCCTCCTAAACAGATCCCTTCCTGGAATTAGAATTACCCCTTCAACCAACAAGGTAAGCCATGCTCAGTTTGCAGATGATACACTTTTATTGGGAGCTGCCAGCATTAAAACAACCCGGAACTTCAAGTATGAACTCGACCTCTACAAAGCCTGCTCTGGCAGCGAAATTAATTATCACAAGAGCAAGATCTTTGGCTGGAATTGTACCCCTCGGGAACTGCAGCAAATAGGGCACATCCTTGATATGGAAGGCATTTCAGTTTGGGATAATTTCACTTACCTCAGGATTCTGATTTTTAAAGCCCGAACTATGGTGGCGCATTGGCTGCCTCTGGTGGATAAGCTAAAACACAAAGTCCAATCTTGGGGAGCCAATTGGTTAACTAGGGCAGGAAAAGTTGTGCTTATGAATTCTGTCATCTCCAGCCTTCCTATTTACCAGTGCTCGGTACTTCTCGCCCCTAAAACAATATCAAACAAAATTGATGTAATGCTACGTAGATTCCTGTGAGAAGGAGGTAAGAATTGTGCGAGAAAACTCCACCTAATTAACTGGGCCAAGGTCAAGAAATCAAAGTTGGAAGGGGGACTAAATATAAGAGACGTGGTTGTTCATAATCTTGCTATGGGAGGAAAATTGCTTTGGCGAATGATCACTGGAAAATGAACCTAGACCAAGCAAATCCTCAGAAAAAAATACTTTCAAGGAGACAGAGATCGTTGTGTAGAGAGACCTCCCAAAGAAATGAAGGGTTCCCCAATCTTCTACCTATGCCTTAGAGCCCTTTCCTTCTTTCAGCCAAATCTCACTTGGATCCCGGGAAATGGAGAAAAAATTCGTATCATGGAGGATTCCATTCTTGGCGATCAACCACTCATAGGAGTCCGAGAAATTAAGCATATTGGGGATTGGTTCTTAGCCAACAATCGTAAGACTCTTTGGGACATCTCCCTCTGGAAAAGTGACATCCATCTCTCATGGAAAGGCTGGAATTTGGGGCGCTACTCGGAGGAGCTCCATGAAGAAGCCATGACCCTTCTAGAGTATCTCCATGGGAAGGCTCCAATAGGTGCCAGGTACAAAGACAAATGAGGCTGGGGTTCACCCATAGGGAACTATACAGCTTTAGCAGGTTATACGGCAGCCCTAAACACTCCTTGGGTTCCCCCAAACCCAAGACCATGGAAAGCAATCTGGAACTTCCCTTCAATTCCCAAAGTTGACCATTTCGCTTGGGCCTTGACTCACAACAACATTCTAAATTTTAGAAATCTTAAGAAGAGGGGTTGGGAGGGCCCCTCCCGCTGTCCACTTTGCAGAGTTAAAGAAGAAACCCCTGAGCATCGCCTCTTCAAGTGTGAGTTCTCAAAAGAAGTTTGGAGCTTCCTTATGGGAGTGGCCTCTCCAATTCTTCCCTCCTTGGCCTCGGATTTTTTAAGCAACTGGCATTCTTTATCCCCTTTTGACCTGAACAAAAAACATCTTCTCAAAACAGTGTGGATGTGGATTCCTAAATTCATTTGCTGGAAGATTTGGTTAGAAAGGAACAACAAGATTTTCAATGAAGTCGGAAGACTTCCCTCCCAGGTGGCAATTAAAGCCAGGATGATGTTGGTAGAATCCTTAAAAGGAAAGTCCAACCTCATGAACTCTGCCCTACTCTCGGAGGAGGAAGGCAGATGGCTTAAGGAATTCAGCCAAGACCATTCTAGCATCTTTCAAATTAAACCTCTGCATATTAGGAAATGGAAGATAAGGATGGAGGAGTAGGAATTTCTACAATGGAGGTCGACGCTCAATGAATGGTGTTTATTCTTTGACAGGGCCTCGAAAGGCAGGAGGTGGGGGAATTATTCTGGACCCTTTCGGCAATACTCATACAGCGTATGCATGGGGTTTAGGCCATGCCTCAAACAACCAAGTGAAATTCCTCGCGCTTTGGCAAGGTCTCAACCAGGCAATAAAGTTGGGAATCCAAGCAATTAGAATCTTTGGAGACTCTAAGCAGGTCCTGGAAACCCTCATCACTAAAAAGACTCCTAAGGACAACACTCTGGCTCAGTTGTACAGAAAATCCTCTCTCCTCCTGATGCAATTCAAAGAATCTCATTAGAGCCATGTGCTAAGATCCCTGAATGGGCAAGCTGATGCGCAAGCAAATAATGGTTCCCTTCTGTGCAAAGGACTCCTAAAGGTGAATGAAGAAATGTCTCTTCAATCCATCCCATAAGCCTTCAGGATCCCGTGCTCTGAAGCTACACGTGAATATCATGACGGGCCGGACGAACTCCAGACCCATCATAACGATTCTGGACGAGAGATCTCTAGTTCATAGATTGCAATCTGACTCGGGTTGTGTGGATTCTCGAGGAGGAGACCCTGTTCCTCTTAAAAAGCAGACGCATTGTCTGCCTGTTCTCATCTCCAAATGAATTGTTGTGGTGAATTTCTTGTATCCTCCTATGTTGGAACACTTCAGAGCGATGGAAAATATGGAATCTGCGTCCCAAACGAGTCTCACCCCGCAGGAGCGTATTGAGTTAATCCAGGCGGAGTTAGAAAGCATTAAGGCATCCACAACCAAGAACAAATGGGAGATTCTTTCTATGGAGATGCAAGACATCAAAGATGATCTTTCAAACGAAATCCAAGATGGGTTGAAGGATGCGGCTAATCTGATGGGAGACCTGGGAAAGAGACTTTGAAAGATGGAACTTCAAGTGGAAGAGCTCACCACGGCTCTTGGCAAGATTTCAGAGGCCACTGCTGAAGCTTCTTCCAAGAAAGGGCATTGACGCAGCTCGGTGGAGAACCAGACCGATAGAACCAGGAGTTATGAGGATCTTCAATAGACCAGTTGATAGTCTAAGTTCAACGTTTAAGTAGTCGAGTTTCGGCATGTATCTTGGGTCAAGTATGAATAGGCTCACTAATAAGAATCTTGTAAACAGAGCAGCAGCTCACATTTTGAATATGTAAGGGTTGGCAACCCCCTCTACCGCTTATTAAATAAAGCCTCATAACGGATTTTGTGAAAATATATATATAAATATATATATATATATATATATATATATATATATGAAAATGTACATAACAAATTCATACCTTCAAATCATTTCCACTCCCATCTCTAGATCCTCCATGACAAAGGAATTCAATCTTTAATTCTGAACAAACTTCAGGACAGGAAGAATCCCAACAAACAAAATGTACCCAAATATAATATTGGGTTTAGCCATGGGTTCCCTATGGATCAATTGTTTTCTGATAATACAAGCTTCGAGAATGTTTGTTATAGAAAAGAAGATGTGACCACATTCTAGAACATGAGGAGAGAGCATTGTGTCAATGCGCTACTGCAACAAAAATGAGACAAGTGGCGATCTCTGCCTAATATCAAAGGAAGAGTTGTGTACATGTCGAATGATGTCAATGTATTAAGGATTGATATGACAATTGAGTGAATTTTTAGAGAAGTATGGATGAGTTACCCACACATATGGAGGTGAGTAATAGATGGTTGGATGACTAGCAATTGTTTGGTCCTAGTGGAACTTCTTTGGTATCACCGAAATGCATAGGGATTTGTTGATTGATTTTTACAATAATACATTCTAAACTTTATGTATGTCTAATAGTTCTAAGTTAGATCACAAGTAATTTGTATGGAATTTCCATGAAATCCCATTCCATACTTATTGGGCCCGAGATATGATCATCTTTATGACTTTATTATAAACTTTTTCCATATGTATATATGCATTTTTATCTTTCAAAGGAACTTTTTGAAGAATTTTATGGTAAAATAATATAATCATAGTGAGGTACATATAATTTGTGTTTTGTGATTCAATCAAGTTTAATTTATCATATTTTATGGTTTCCAAGAGTTAATTCATGTTTTTCTTTTATTACAGGACAAAACACACCATGTTTCTTGGTCCGACACTTGATCCAGCACTCATTCCGGTACTTGATCTGGCACTTGTTCCAGCACCCAGTATTGCAAAATAACGCAAGGCAAGTTGGCAGTTATGGTATTGGCAGCTAGTGGTGGAAAAATCGAGCACATGGGTTTTGTTTTTCATTGCCCCCTCCAGCTACTAAGCTCAAGACAACTTGATTTCAGTTGTCCAAAGAGGGAGATTATTGGCTTACTCCATTTTGATAGTTAGAGCATCATTTATTGTAATTTGTCGAATTTATAGGTAGTTCAATCCTCCTGTGGTCAACCACTTGGTTTTTAAATGTTATAAATACCACTAAGGTGGTTAGATGATTGTTAAGTAGAAGAACCAAGTAGCATAAGCATTAGAATTGCTAGAAAAATGATTTTTCTCTGTTTGAGTTTTTACGTTGCCAAAATTATGCCAGAACTGGGTTTTTGGATTTGTATGGTGAATTCGGCCTGCTAAGCTCATGGTATACTTCTAGAGAGTGACCACGACTTGCTGAGGGGCTCACCAGTAGTCTAGTAACTCTCTTTATGTTGATTTATGCATTTATTAATTTAATTGCTCTTTCTTTATTTGATGTACATGCATATTTTTATTTAGTTAATTAATTTGTTGTAGCTTAACTAATTTTCTTCTCTTTTACAGGTTAGAATGATGAGATGTATTAACATGCATTAATCTCGTAGATTAGAAAAGGCTTGCAAGTCTCTCTCTCACTACACTAACCCTACATGTAGTTAGATGATAAATTGTGCTTTCTTTTATATTTTTATAGTCAAGATTAGAACAGATTTTTAATTAGAATAGAGCATAGTTTTAATCTAAGTTTCTTCTGACAAAGATTGATGGATGGATAGATTTTCTTCCAGTTTTTGAATCATAGATTTCTTACTTAAGTTTTATATATATTTCGCTTGCTTAGTTATTGGTTAAATGTAATTGTCAATTCACATTTTAATATCATGTTTTTAATTTTTGTTTTCAGTCATTTTCTTATCATAGCTTGAATGATTAAATTAGACATAGTATAGTTTCCTTTCATGCAATTTCCTTTCATAGATTAAGAAGCAATTGAATTTCTTAATTATATAATGATGATCCCATCACGAGGTTGATGGTTTATACATGAATATGTAGGGTGTTTAACATTACTTTTATCATGGATAAGTTTTAATTGGATTGTTTACTTCACACGTTTCATTTTTTGACGCAGACCTATTGGCCCTCGGGCTGAGATCCACTCACAGGATCGTTCTTTATCCTCTTGAGCTGGATCGTCTCTTTCAAATCCCTGATGGAATCTCAATTTCAGTCAATCCACAGGTCCTTTCGGAAGCTCTCCTGTGCAAACAACACTAGGCATGAGCTCTGTCGTTTCGTGCGACCACAGCGCTATGACCAAGGCCCAATTCCAAAGGCACTTTTCGCAACTCGCAACTCGCGAGTTTGTGAGTCGTGACTCCTGACTCTTCCTTCTCAATCCCGCAATATCTGAGATTACAAATTGGATATAGCTCCCCTCTATCAGTGCCCTCCTTGCATGACCACTGGCTAAGCTTAGCGCTAGCTCCTCTCGCTACTCGCCACTTCGCAAGTTGTGGCATCCGACCTTGGCACCTTTCTTTAAAGAAACCTTGAGAAGCGATGTTGACTTTTCTCCTCGCATTCTTGCTACTCGCAACTTTGCAAGTTTCAATGTTAATCTCTTGTGCTCTTATCTTTCAAATCCCTGAGATGCGAGAAGTCAATGGATTATTGACTCCTTCCTCTAGGTGTGATGTGTTCACCTGCCAATCGTGGAAGCACCACCTTATGGTTCTGCCACATGTCCCTCGTGCCCAGCTTCGACACTTCGTGACTTCGCTTCTCGAAGCGCTACCTGCTTTGTATCCCAATACCCGAAGTGCTGAGATCCCGAAATCCTTGCTACCCCTTATCGCAACTCGCGACTTCAAGACTTTCGAGACAAAAGTCTCGACTTCCTATCCGCCGATATGCCGAAATTCTGAAATTTCGACACGTCGTCAATGTCGATCCCACAATGGAACTTCCCACCTTTTATGGAGTTTCGGACTTCGCGACTTCGTGAATCCTGATGCTAAGATTTCGATTCTTCAACCCACGAAACCCCGAAATGAGATGACATGAGTGATCCAATGGCCCCTGTTGGCTCAGATCCTACGGCTGTCCTAGATCCTCATGATTTTGCCACTCCCGACTCGGAGCACCAAATCTTTGGGCTCTCACTTTGTGAACCTCCAAGCTCGTGAGATCCCTTGATCTCTACCACCTATCCTTCTTCGATGGATGGCTGCGATTCTCTCACAACTTCACAACTCGCGAAGTTGAAGGATTTTTCTTTCTGACCTCTGATGTCCAAATCCTCGATACGAGTGATCTCGCAACACATGTCCTCCTTCTAACGGATGACTTAGATTCTTTTGCGACTTCGCCTTTCGCAACCTCGCAAATCTTGATGCAAAGGTTTTAAACCATATCTCCCCTGCTCCTATGCACGATCCGACGACTCTCGAGAGTTCACAAATTCTCCACGAAGAATTTTTATTTTCGAATTCCTCCTTGATGACTCTTGCGAAGTGAACACGGTATTCCTTCACTGGAACTTATCTGCCTTGCAAGTAACTTTGCAACGCCTCCCCTTTGAATGCTTCAAGGTACTAAACTTCCTGAGCTTTTCTTCGACAGCTTCAAAGATCCTATCCCTCCTGAGCTTGATTTGAAAAATACCCAAGTTCTTTGGGGAAAATTCCTGTGTGCACTCCTTGCGGCACTTCTTCAAATACACTCCAAGTATTTGAATTTTTAGACTCTATGCACTCTTTTTGTAGCAACAGTCCTTCAATTCCTCCCTCTGGTTGCAACCTATGAGAATCTACTCGGCCTACGCACACCTTTCACGACTCCTGTGCTTAACTTGCACTTCTGCGAGAATGAGAACAATGTTATCCCTCCTGAGCTTGCAGAGACGAACTCTGACTTCTGTCAACACACACCTTGCGGACAATTTCGCTGCACTCCTTGCAGGAAAACTCTCGCTCAGACAGAGAAACAATTGAAACTCATTTCCTTACTCTCCCTCTCTTCAAATTTCATACATTAAATATGAAATCATACATTCACGCATCAAAGCAAATGCATAACAGAGAGTAAACCAACATATATCAATTAGCATGTACAAACACAGAAATCAATTGAACACCATGAGTCTAAACTAAAGATCTTTGTATTAATTCAGAACTTTTATACATGGGTTTTTACTTTACACAACTCTCTACTTCTTCTTCTCTATGCTCTCTTGATTGATTACATTGCTAATGTTACAATGATACAAGTGAGTGTCTATATCCGTTTTCCTTCTGGCTCCTAAAACTATCTAATCTAAGAATTCAAAGCTACCTACTTACATTTACTAGCATAAATGCCTCTTAGTCCTTCAGATGAGAACGAGACACTGAAGGTCTGATTACAATCTACAAGTACACTCTTTCTTAACTATTACATTTAAGTTTGGCATATAAAACTTCAAAACATTTCAAACAATTCATCGTGTGCCAAAATGCATTGGCGTTTTGTCCCATGCTCGCTTGTTGTTGTGATGCTCCTGCATCATACTCCCTCGATTGAAAATTTTCATGGGCTCCTATCCATGAGCTCTCGCACGATCTGTCCATGCTTCTAGATCTCTGCTTCATTCTCCCATCTCGCATATTCAACTAGATTTGCCTTCCACTTGACCAAGTATTCAAAGTATTCCCTTCTTCTGGTCCTTTTGCTAACTCTTTTGTCCAGTATGCTTTCCATATGTGGTTTCTCTGCAATTGGCATCTGTTTTGTCCATTGAACCTCTGGTTTTTCATCACTTGTTCCTACTTCCTCAGCTTTGTATGGGTACAAATTTGAGACATTGAATATTGAAGAAATTCTGATCCCATTGGGTAATTCAATCTCATAAGCTTTTGCCCCAAATTTCTTCAAGACCTTACATGGTCTGATCTTCTTCATCTTCAGTTTGTTATATGTCCCCTTCGAGAATATTTCCTTTCTCTAATGTGCAAGAATCAAATCACCAACCTCAAATTGAATTTGTCTCTTGTTTTGATCTTCTCTGCACTTATACTCTTGGCTTGAGTTTTTCAATCGCTCCTTCACCTGGCTGTGAAGTTCCTTCATTACTTCGACAAAGTCTTCTGCACTAGAACTTCTTATCTCATCCCGTTCTGAATCCCTTAGTTCAGAAACTTCTCTTGGTTGCATCCCATAAACAATTTGGAATGGACTCTGCCCTGTGCTTCTATTGATTGAATCATTATAAGAAAATTCCACCTATGGAAGAATATTGTCCCACTGACTGTGGTGTTCTGTCACCAAAATCCTCAACAAGTCTCCCAAGCTCCTATTCACAGTTTATGTCTATCCATCCATCTGAGGATGATAAGATGAACTGAACAACAAGTTTGTTCACAACTTTTTCCATAAGGTTCTCCAGAAGTGTCCCACGAACTTGGTGTCTCGATCCGAAACTATGCTCCATGGTAAGCCGTGAAGTCGAATGACCTCTTTGAAAAACAGATTCGCAATGTGTGTTGCGTCACTGGTTTTCTGACATGGTATGAAGTGTTCCATCTTAAAAAATCTATCCACTACCACAAAGATATTTATCAAACCTTCTTTGTGTTCTCGACAGCCCCAATATAAAGTCCATGCCGATTACATCCCACGGCCTCTCAGGTATGGGTAACAGTTGATAAAAGCCTGCATTCTACCTCTTTCCTTTTGAATGTTGATAAATTTTGCATCTGTCCATGAATATTTTGATGTCAGCTCTCATTCCTGGCCAAAAATATGACTTGTTTAACTTTGAGAATGTCTTTTCATGACTGAAATGCCCGACCAGTCCTCCACTATGTTTCTCCTTCAGCAAATTTTCCCTCATGAAGCATTTTGGAATACATAACTGATTGCCCCTGAATAACAATCCATCCTAGATCATGTATTCATACAATTGACTTCTGTCCCTCAGAATTGGATTCTCAATCACCTCATACACTTCTTTAAAATCTGGATCATCTCTGTACATGTTCCTGAGATCATCAAAACCCAATGTTTTGACTCTGAATTCCTGCAATAGCAAACATTTCCTGCTCAAAGCATCAACAACTTTGTTAGCAGTTCCAAAAATATGCTTAATTACAAAAGTAAAGTTCTGCATGTATTCAACCCATTTAACATGTC
>JZKD02S0420537.1:264244-289217 GCA_000966675.3 Picea glauca | reverse complement strand
TGAGTTTCACCACCTTCTTTATTTTTGTCTGGACACTCATAATATTTATGTCTGACCTTTCCACATGTGAATCATTTCACTACTCCACCTCTTCCTCTTCCTCTACCTCTGGTACAAGGAAAAATGTTTCCATCAGCATACTGACCTCTCTGTTTGGTATGCTTCCCTCTTCGTGAGCTTCCACCTCTCTCAGTTTGAGTCTGATATTTATTCCACTCTTCCTTGGGTTTCTGATTTCTATCCGGGGCAACTGATTTGCCTCTGGCTTGACTTTTGCCTCGACCTCTTTGACCTTGTTTTCAGCTCAGCTTCTCTTCATCCTTCAGAGCCATATGATAAGCATCTTTCACCATTTGGATGGTCATCATGCTCATCTCATCTTGAATTTCATATCTCAGACCATTCATGTACCTGGAAACCTTTTCATCATCACTTTCATGATGACCTGCTCTAATGTTCATCCTGTAGAATTCTTCAGTGTACTCCTTCACTGACATCATCTTCTGTCTCAAATTCTGCATTCTTTAAAATAGAGTAATCTGGTAATCCCTGGGAATGAATTTTGCCTTCATCTTTGCAATCATCCTGTCCCAACTCTTGATATTCTGCTTGCCTTTGCAGCATTTTTCAGCTTGTAGTTCATCCCACCACAATGTTGCATGTCCTTTAAGTCTTGTGACAGCATGTTTGAACTTTTTGTCTTCCTCAACATCTTCATAGTCAAAATATGTGTCCAGAGCTCTAATATAGTCTAGAAGCTCTTCAGCATCCAGGTTTCCTTCATATTCTGGAATATCCATTTTTTCTCTAGCACCCATCCTTGCAAAAACCCTAATCAAGCATTCATTTGTTGCATCCTCTGCTACAACCTCTTCTCCTTCATGTCCAGCTTCATATTCACTTTCATATTCACTAACATCTCCAACATCGACTCTGCGCCTCTGTGTTGTCTCCATGTCCTCAAGTCTAGCACGTAGGTCACGCATCTCTCTCTCCATGGATGGATCAGGCATCTACCTACCCCTTCTTCTCGGCATTTCCCTCTCCTCTGGTGGATTAGGTATTTTCCAGTCTCTTCTTCTCAGCGGCATGGTGAATATTTCTTTTCCCTGCTACAAAAAGTAAAGAAATATTTTTGTTCTTTGATTCCAAACTAATGTAGACCTATCATCCCTCGGGCTAAGATCCGCTCATAGGATCGCTCTTTATCTTCTTGATCCGGATCGGCTCTTTCGACTCCCTACTAGAATATCAATTCCAATCGATCCATAGGTCCTTTCGGATGCTCTCTTATGCAAACATCACTAGGTGCGAGCTCCACCCTTTCGTGTGACCACATCACTATGACCAAGGACCAATTCCAAAGGCGCTTGTCACAACTCACAACTCGCGAGTTCGTGAGTCGTAACTCCCGACTCTTCCTTCTCAATCCCACGATATCCGAGATTACGAATTGGGTATAGATCCCCTCTGTCAGCGCCCTCCACGCATGACCACTGGCTAAGCTTAGCACTAGCTCCTCTCGCTACTCACCACTTCGCACGATATGGCATCCGACCTTGGCACCTTTCTTTCACGAAACCCCGAGAAACGACTTGACTTTTCTCCTTGCGTTCTCACTACTCCCAACTTCGCAAGTTTCAATGTGGAGCTCTCATGCTCTTATCTTGCAAATCCCTGAGACATGAGAAGTCAATGGATTATTGTCTCCTTCCTCCAGGCATCGCATGTTCACCTGCCAATGGCACGAGCACCACCTTATGGTTCTGCTACGTGTCCCTCGTGCCCAGCTTCGACACTTCATGAATTTGCTTCCTGAACCGCTACCTCCTTTGTATCCCGACACCTGAAGTGTCAAGATCTCGAACTCCTCAATACTCCTTATAGAAACTCGTGACTTCATGACTTTCGGGACAGAAGTCTCGACTTCCTATCCGTCGATATTCCAAAATGTCGAAATTATGACACATCATCAATGCGAGTCCCACAACGGAACTTCCCGCCTTTTTTTGAGTTTCGGACTTTGCGACTTCACGAATCCTAATGCTAAGCTTTCGGTTCTTCAACCCACAAAACCCCAAAATGAGATTACGTGAGTGATCCAACGGCCCATGTTGGCTCAGATCCTACGACTTTCCTAGCTCTTCACGATTTCGCCACTCACGACTTGGAGCACCAAAACTTTAGGCTCTCACTTTGCAAACCTCCGAGTTCATGAGATCGCTTGATATCTGCCACCTGTCCTACTCTGATGGACGACTGCAATTCTCTCGCGAGTTTACCACTTGCGAAGTTGAAGGATTTATCTTTCTGACCTCCGATGTCTGAATCCCCGATACGGGTGATCTCACGACACGTGTCCTCCTTCTAACAGATGGCTTAGATTCTTTCACAGTTTCGCAACTTCGCCTTTCACAACCTCATGAATCTTGATGCAAAGGTTTTACACCGTAACTCCCCTGCTCCTTTGCACAATCCGACAGTTCTTGGGACTTCGCAAATTCTCCATGAAGAATTCTGACTGTCCAATACCTCCTTGATGACTCTTATGAAGTGAACATAGTATTCCTTCACTGGAACTTATCTGCCTTGCAAGTAACTTTGCAACGCCTCTCCTTTGAATTCTTCAAGGTACTAAACCTTCTGAGATTTTCTTCAACAACATCAAAGATCCTATCCCTCCTGAGCTTGATTTGAAAAATCCTCAAGTTCTTTAGGGAAAATTCCTACGCGCACTCCTTGCGACACTTCTTCAAATACACTCCAAGTATTTGAATTCTTAGACTATGTGCACTCTTTTTGCAGCAACAGTCCTTCAATTCTTCCCTCAGGTTGCAACCTCTGAGAATCTACTCAACCTATGCAAACCTTGCATGACTCCTGTGCTTAACTTGCACTTCTGTGAGAATGAGAACAATGTTATCCATCCTGAGCTTGCAAAGACGAACTCTGACTTATGTCAATGCACACCTTGTAGACAATTTCACTGCACTCCTTGCAGGAAAACTCTCACTCGGACAGAGAAACAATTGAAACTCATTTCCTTACTCTCCCTCTCTTCAGATTTCATACATATATGAAATCATACATTCATGCATCAAAGCAAATGCATAACAGAGAGTAAACCAACATATATCAATCAACATGTACAAACACAGAACTCAATTGAACACCATGAGTCTGAACTAAAGATCTTTGTATTAATCCAGAACTTTTGTACATGGGTTTTTACTTTACACAACTCTATGCTTCTTCTTCTCTATGCTCTCTTGATTGATTATGCTGCTAATGTTACAATGATACAATTGAGGTTGTCTATATCTATTTTCCCTCGGGCTCCTAAAACTATCTAATCTAAGAATTCAAAGCTATCTACCTACATTTACTAGCATAAATGCCTCTTAGTCCTTCAGATGAGAGCGGGATGCTCAAGGTATGATTACAGTCTACAAGTACACTCTTTCTTAACTATTACATTTAAGTTTAGCCTATCAAACTTCAAAACATTTCAAACAATTCATCATGTGCCAAAATGTGTTGGCGTTTTGTCCCATGCTCGCTTGTTGTTGTGATGTTCCTGCATCATTTTGCCATTGAAATTAGTATGGATCTTATACCATTAGAACTTTCCTTTTTTGTCAAGTGTCATTGAGATATCATCCATCACCACCGAAGGCATTCACACAACCACCAACATCACATTTGAGTGTTTCATAGGTTAAAGTTAGTTTCTTGCTTTCATAAGTTAGAAAAGATAGTTTTTTGTTTTCATTAGTTTAGTTGTTAGTATTTCTTGCTTTCAATAGAATATATTTCCTTTCATGCATTGCATTGAGCATTTAAACTTCCTTTCACACAAGAGAAATAGTTTTCATTAGGCATTTAGTTCAGTTGCCTCTTAGGCTAGGTAGTTGTTCAATGACAAGTCTTTGCTTACTTTTCTTTTACTTTATTCTTTTGCTTGCTTGTCTATTTGCTTTAATAGGTTAGTTCGGTGCTTTTGCTTGGTTGTATATTTGCTTTAGTAGGGTAGTTAGGTGTTTTTTCTTGCTTGTCTATTTGCTTTAATAGGTTAGATAGGTTATTTTGCCTACTTTCTTATGTATTTTCTTTCATAGGGTAGTTTCTCATTGGATATAGGTCGGCAAGTTAAAGAAGTTTACTTTTGTCATTTGCTTAGTATTCTTAGTAGTTTACCTTTGCTTACTGTCATGAACCAGTTTTCTTTGAATAGGGTTTTTACTTGCTTTCTTAGGAACTATCCATCAGTCCTTGGCCCAAAAGTACTTAGGTTGCCTAGTTTCAAGTTACTTAGTAGGGTTTTCTCATTAGATAAGTTTTCTTGAATAGATTAGTCTTAGATAGATGCTTTCCGTAGTTAGACTATACTCCTACCAACCTTTTTACCTTTGGCATATGTTTTACTACAACTCTAAATTTACTTACCCCAGGTTGACAATTTAATTGAGGGTAGTTTAGTGTCGTTTTTAGTACATATAAAACACCTAACATTTTGGCGTCACTGCCGAGGAGTTATCTTAAGGTAAGAAGTAATTAATAATTAGATCATCCTTAGACCGTAGCATTAGTTTGGTTGTGGGGGAACTTTAAGACGAAAGGTAAGAACCTGCACATTTGCTATAGCAGGTTCCCCCAAACCCAATAGTAGTTTTTCTTTTTGATTTCTTTCATGAATAGACCTAGGAATCAAATGGTAGCTTTTTCTTTTTGTTTTTTATTTCTTTCATGAATAAACTTAGAGACCCATTGATGCAGGAGAATCGCCGACTCTTCAAGCGAGCCAGCGTGGAAGCGGAAGACAACTAGATAAGCCAGCACAAATTTTGAAAAGAATGCTTTGAAATTGTGCACGATCTTAAATGAAGTCATTTAAGAAGAGGCGCCTTTGTATATTGTAAATGAACCTTGAGTGGATATCTCTTGTCCTTTAGTAGATAGAATACATTTAATATAGTTAATGTAGTTAGATAAGAATTTAATTCATAGATTAGACAGTTTAGAAGGAAGAGGGAAAACGGATATAGACACCCTCATTGTGCATTGTAACATTATTCTGGAGGAACAGGAGAGCAAGAGAAAGCAGAGAGTTGTAAAGAACACCCTTGTACTGATATTTGAATTAATAGAAGAGCCTTGATTCAAATTCATGGTTCATGTTGTTCTCTGTGTATTTGATATGGATATGCTCATGAATGTTTTCTTCCTGTTATGCATTTGATTTTATATGCTATGTATGTGATTTCATGGTTGAATTGAAATCTGAAAGGGTAAAAGAATGAGTTTCAATTGTTTCTCTATTTAAGCCAGAGGATTCCTGCAAGGAGTGCAGTCGAATTGTCTACAAGGAGTGCGTTGACAGAGGGTTAATTTAGAGACAGTTGTTGTTCTCATTCATCCCAGAAGTGAAGTTGGACATAGGAGCCGTGCAAGGAGTGCACAGGCCAGGTAAAAGTTTCAGGGTTACGAACCTGAATGAATTACTGAAAGATTTCTACTGCAGGAGTGCGCAGAGTCGAGAGACTTCAACACTTAGACATCGTTGAGGGTTTAACGCAAGGAGTGCGCGCAAGAAGTTTTCTAAAGAACTTGAGAGTCGTGAACAAGATCAGGAGGTATAGAACATGGAATACTCACCGAGGGGAGAACAAGGAGTTGGCGCCTTGAAAGCTTGCAAGAAGCATCGTAGGTTAGTGAGTAAGTGGACAAGTTCTGTGGAAGAAACCGTCGTCATTTCGGTGGATTAAGAAAAGGAGAACGGATGGTCGAAAATCCTTCGGGGAGATTTAATGAAATTTCGAGGGCCATTAGATATCACAGAGGTGCAAGGAGGTTACAGCGAGAATGTCTGAAGGTTTAAATCTCAGGAGGGGCAGAGCCGTCGATCCCGAGTCACAAGGACCGTCAGATCTACATGTGATATCGTGTATCGGGGACTTCGCGAGTCGAAGCTCCAAATTTGTGCAACAAGAATTGCGATATCATGATCCACGATATCCCGATGAGTTTAGAACCATTCATTATTGAGGATGCATGTCAGGAGATCCAAGGAAGTCGGGGTTCGAAGAATCGGGGTTTTCGAGGAAAGAGTATTCTTGCATCTCGGAGTCGTGAAATGCGATATCCCGATGGGAGAGTTGTGTGGGCCACAATAGGAGTTAGTGGAGGACAGGTGGCATACCATATCGAGGATCAAGAAAAGGAAAGTCCTAAATCCATTAACATTAGGATTCACGATCCCACGAATTCCAAAGTCCTGATAGAAGTGACGAGAGGTGGAAAAGTTAATTCGCACGTGTGCGTCGAAGTTTCATCACGTCAGGTATCAAAAGTCGGAAAATCATAGTGCTTGATATCGCGAGTGGCAGAATCGCGATAAGGAAAGTTATGACAGGAGGAAGTCAGTGTTGACTAGCCATCGGGTCTTAGGGATTCGAGAGCCCGATGATCGACCATTAGACTCGTGAAGTCGCGAGTTATGATTCCCCAATAAGTTGAGAGAGGGGAATCGCGTGGAGTTTTCTGTGGCTGAAGATTTCCCAATAGGGAAATAGAAGAACCTTAGCATTATTTGGGCCAAGGAAAGAGAAGATCTTGTGTGAGCGGGCGTGCCTGTGGGTGCGGCTGCGTCAAAGAGTTATTTGAGCTGAGGAATATCTCTTTGCTTTCTGTAGTAGAGAAGAGGAAAATTCACCATGCCGCCCAGGAGAGAAAGGCAATCACCTGATCTAGAGAATAGGGAGGTGCANTGTGGTTCATGATGGGAGAATGAACACATATACTTTAGAGAAGAATGGGAGAACCCATATGAGAAGTGTGAGTCATCATATAGACCTCATACCAGGGGATAGTTTGCCGAACAAATCCGCATATAGGTTGACGCCGCAAGAAAATGAAGAAGTCAAGGAGCAGGTCCAAGAGCTATTGGTCAAAGGATTGGTCAGGGAAAGTTTGAGCCCATGTGTCGTTCCAATGGTACTCAGTCCAAAAAAGGATGGAGGTTGGAGAATGTGTACCGACTCAAGGGAAATCAATAAGATAACCATCAGATACAGGTTTCCATTGCCAAGAATGGATGATTTAATGGATTGCTTGAGTGGAGCAAAATACTTTTCAAATATTGATTTGAAAAATGGATATCACCAGATTCGCATGAGAGAGGGCGATGAATGGAAAACAACATTCAAGACAAACGAAGGTTTGTATGAATGGCTAGTCATGTCGTTTGGCTCGAAAAATGCACCAAGTACCTTTATGAGGTTGATGAATGAAGTCCTGAGGGAATTCATCGGGAAGTTTGTCATCGTGTATCTGGATGACATATTAATTTTCAGCAAGACAAAGGCTGAACATCTGAAGCATTTGGACATTGTGATGAAGAAGCTACAGCAGGAGAAGTTGTTGATAAACATGAGGAAATCTTCATTCATGAAGACAGAGCTCATTTATTTGGGATTTGTTATATTTGAAAATGAGTTGAGGATGGATCCAGATAAGGTACAACTGATCAAGAATTGGCCATCATCGAGGAATGTATTCGAAGTGAGAAGTTTTCATGGTTTGGCTAGTTTCTACCAAAAATTCATCAGGAATTTCAGTGGAATTAGCGCAATGATGATGGATACAGTCAAGAAAAGACATAAATCTTTTCATTGGACTGAGGAGGCTGAGAAGAGCTTCAATCTGTTGAAGCGGAAGATCACAGAACAACTAGTTTTGGTGTTGTCGGATTTCCAAAAGATGTTTCAAGTGAAATGTGATGCAAGCGGGTTTTACATAGGAGCGGTCTTGAGTCAGGAAGACAAACCGATTGCATATTTCAGTGAGAATCTGAATGAGGCAAAGTTGAAATACTCCACGTATGATAAGGAGTTTTATGCTATCATACAAGCACTAAAAAAGTGGAGGCATTACTTGATCCCGAAAGAATTTGTTTTATATAGTGATAACCATGCATTACAGTTTGTGACTCAACAGGAGAAGTTGAATCAGAGACATGTAAAATGGGTAGAGTATATGCAAAATTTCACATTTGTGATTAAACACATTTCAGGTATTGCTAACAAAGTGGTTGATGCTTTGAGCAGGAAGTTTTTGTTGCTGCAGGAGTTGAAAGTCAGGACGTTAGGCTTTGATGATCTTAAGGACATGTATGCAGATGATCCAAACTTTAAGGAGGCGTATGAAGCAACTGAGAATCTAGTTCTCAGAGACAGAAGCCAGTGGATAGAGTATGTGATCCAAGAATTATTGTTGTTCAAAGGCAATCAATTTTGTATTCCAAACTGTTCCATGAGGGAGAATCTATTGAAGGAGAAACACAGTGGTGGATTAGCAGGACACTTTGGTCATGACAAGACGTTCGTGAAGTTGAGCAAGTCATACTTTTGGCCAGGGATGTGAGAAGATATCAAGAGGTTTGTTGACAGATGTCGAATTTGCTAGCATTCGAAGGGGAGGAAGAAGAATGCAGGGTTTTATCAGCCATTGCCCATACCAGAGAGGCCGTGGGATGCGATAAGCATGGATTTCGTATTGGGATTGCTAAGGACACAAAGAGGATTTGATTCCATATTTGTGGTACTGGATAGGTTTTCCAATATGGCACACTTCATACCATGCCAGAAAACCAGCGATGCGACTCACATCACAAATCTGTTTTTCAAAGAGGTCATTCGAATTCATGGATTTCCAAAAAGTATAGTTTCGGACAGAGACACTAAATTCATAGGACATTTCTGGAGGACATTATGGAAGAAGCTAGGAACTAATTTGATGTTTAGTTTTTCTTATCATCCTCAGAAGGATGGACAAACGGAAGTGGTAAACAGAAGTCTGGGAGACTTGCTGAGAAGCTTAGTGACAAAGCACCACATCTAGTGGGACAACATATTACCACAAGCAGAGTTCGCATACAATGATTCAGTGAACAGGAGCACAGGCCGAAGTCAATTTCAGATTGTGTATGGCGCGCAACTGAGAGGAGTTTCTGAATTGAGGGATTCAGAACGGACTGCTATTCACAGCGCTAGTGCAGAAAAGTTCACTGAAGCGATGAAAGAACTTCACAGCAGAGTGAAGGAGCGGTTGCTGGAGTCAAGCCAGGATTACAAGCCCAGAGAAGATTAGCATCGGAGACAACTTCAGTTTGAAGTTGGTGATCTAGTTCTGGCACATTTAAGGAAAGAAAGGTTCCCGAGGGGAACATACAATAAGTTAAAAATGAAGAAAATCGGGCCATGTAAGGTCTTGAGGAAATTTGGAGAAAATGCTTATGAAATCGAGTTACTAGATGGGGTCAGAATATCTCTTATATTCAACATCTCAGATTTATACCCATACAGGGCTGGAGAAGTAAAGACTGGAGCTGAGCGGCCAGTGATCCAGTGGATGAAACAAATGCCAGTTGTAGAGAATCCGCAGATGGAATGCATACTGGACAAGAAGATAGGTAAGAAGGCCAGAAGGAAAGAATACTATGAGTATATGGTCAAGTGGAAGAACCACCCAGTCGAAGATGCCAGCTGGGAGACTGAAGCAGAGATATAGAAGCATGGACAGACCCTGCAAGAGCTCATGGACAAGAGCCCATGAAAGTTTTCAAGTGAGGGAGTATGATGCAGGAGCATCGCCGACTCTTCAAGCGATCCAGCATGGAAGCGGAAGACAGCTGGATAAGCCAGTACAAATTTTGAAAAGAATGCTTTAAAATTGTGCGCAATATTAAATGAAGTCATTTAAGAAGAGGTGCCTTTGTATATCGTAAATGAACCTTGAGCAGATAACTCTCGTCCTTTAGTAGATAGACGACATTTAATATATTTAATGCAGTTAGATAGGAATTTAATTCATAGATTAGACAGTTTATAAGGAAGAGGGAAAATGGATATAGACACCCTCATTGTGCATTGTAACATTATTCTGGAGGAACAAGAGAGCAAGAGCAAGAAGAGAGCTGTAAAGAACACCCATGTATTGATATTTAAATTAATAGAAGAGCCTTGATTCAAATTCATGGTTCGTGTTGTTCTCTGTGTATTTGATATGGATATTCTCATGAATGTTTGCTTCCTGTTATGCATTTGATTTTATATGTTGTGTATGTGATTTCATGGTTGAATTGAAATCTGAAAGGGTAAAAGAATGAGTTTCAATTGTTTCTCTATTTAAGCCAGAGGATTCCTGCAAGGAGTGCAGTCGAATTGTCTGCAAGGAGTGCATTGACAGAGGGTTCATTTAGAGACAGTTGTTGTTCTCATTCGTCCCAGAAGTGAAGTTGGACATAGGAGTCGTGCAAGGAGTGCACAGGCTAGGTAAAAGTTTCAGGGTTGTGAACCTGAATGAATTATTGAAAGATTGTTGCTGCAGGAGTGTGTAGATTCAAGAGACTTCAACACTTAGACGTCGTTGACGGTTTATCGCAAGGAGTTCACGCAAGAAGTTTTCTGAAGAACTTGAGAGCCGTGAACAAGCTCAAGAGGTATAGAACCTAGAATACTCATTGAGGGGAGCACAAGGAGTTGGTGCCTTGAAAGATTGCAAGAAGTTTCATAGGTTAGTGAGCAAGTGGACAAGTTCTGTGGAAGAACCCGTCGTCATTTCGGTAGATTAAGAAAAGGAGAATGGACGGTCGAAAATCCTTTGGGGAGATTTCATGAAATTTTGAGGGCCGTTAGATCTTGTGGAGGTACAAGGAGGTTACGTCGAGAACGTCTGAAGGTTTAAAGCTTAGGAGGGGTAGAGTCGTCGATCCTGAGTCACAAGGACCATCAGATCTACACGTGATATCGTGTATTGGGGACTTCGCGAGTCGAAGCTCCAAATTTTTGCAACAAAAATTGTGATATCGTGATCCGCGATATCCCAACTAGTCCAGAACCGTTCATTTTTGAGGATGTGTGTCAGGAGATCCAAGGAAGTCGGGGTTCAAAGAATCGGGGTTTTCGAGGACAGAGTATTCTTGCAGCTCGGAGTCGCGAAACGCGATATCCCGATGAGAGAGTTGTGTGGGCCATAACAAGAGTTAGTGGAGGACAGGTGGCATACCATATCGGGGATCAGGAAAAGGAAAGTCTCGAATCCATTGACATCAGGATTCGTTATCCCGCAAATTCTGAAGTCTCGATAGAAGTGACAGGAGGTGGAAAATTTAATTCGCGCATGTGCGTCGGAGTTTCATCACGTCGGGTATCAGAAGTCAGCAAATCACAATGCTTGATATCGCGAGTGGTGAAATCATGATAAGGAAAGTTCTGACAGGAGGAAGTCAGTGTTGACTGGCCATCGAGTCTCGGGGATTCGAGAGCCTAGTGATCGACCATTAGACTCTCAAAGTCGTGAGTTCTGATTCCCCGATAAGTAGAGAGAGGGGAATCACGTGGAGTTTTCTGTGGGTGAAGATTTCCCGATGGGGAAATAGAAGAACCTTAGCATTCTTCAGGCCAAGGAAAGAGAAGATCCTGCGTGAGCGGGCGTGCCTAAGGGTGTGGCTGCGTCACCCATAAGGTAGATACATTAAATCAAAATCATACCTTTCAACTAAGGTTCCTTCCGATCTCTTTTGGGGAAGGAACGTTCCGCTTATAAAATCCACAGACCGATACCGAAAAACAAGAGCTAGCTCAACCCAAAGAGATAAAATAGTCTCTGAAGGGACTAACACATGGAGCACTATAAAACAAGAAACTGAAGCATCAATTGTATTAGGACAAGAGGCAAAACCACTCGAGTCTTCCATAAAACCACACAATACAACCTTTGCTTTTACACCACCACCAGGGGACCCTAGTTTTAAAGATATCATAGACCCTGAACATGTCAATCTTTTGTTTGGTAGCTCAGCCAATGTAATTATCTCTCAAATTGACAAAGAAACTTTGGCACCAATAATCTCAACCAGCTCGAGTAGAGTCACAGACATCCAATCAGTAGGAAGACCTTTTCATCAAAGAGAAACTTTGTTCTCTTCAAGGATAAAAACCACTTAGGTACTCTCTTTTTGGAAACCAAGCCAATATGGATGATCAGGAGGACCATAACAATGTAAGACATGGAGAGGAAGAAGAAACTGGAAACCAAACCAAAACTACCTTTGGGTTTCCGATTTTAGACAACACTCTGAATGTCAACATGAAGAATATTCCTCTCTTATCATTGCCTACCTTTTATGGTAAAAATAGTGAAGATATAGACACCTTCCTATTTGAATTTGACATCTTGTGCAAGATCTACAACTATGTACAAGATGCCTAGAAATTAAAACTCTTTCTTACCACCCTCAAAGACTCTGCATTAAGATGGTTCATGGGATTGGAAGAATCCAGCATTAGGTCTTGGGAATCCATGAAAGACATCTTTCTTAAGAAGTACCAAGACTACTGCAAGACCAAAGAGTCTTGTAATGACATCTTTAAAGTCCAATAGTTAGAAGACGAGACCCTTGAAGACTATATGGAAATATTTGGTTATATCTCCCAGAAGTCAAAATACCATGACCTCCCAGAGGATGTAGTTAGGGATCATTTCCTTAAGGGAATTTCAGAAGAATATATAGAGGTGATTAACCTGATGGAATAAGGTGACATTTCTCATAAACCATTTGCCAAAATATGTGAAATGTGTAAAAACTACTCAAGGAGTAGAGCCAAAACAAGAAAGAATGTTCGGGACCCTTACAATATAAGCTTAAAACTAGTTAGTTCATGTGGTATCAGGAGAGCAGAGACAGGGAACCTTTTAGAAAACTTCAAGAAAGACATCCTAAGAACAATAGGTTCCCAATTGGATACCCTTAAATTCAAAAAGAAATAGGAGGAGGAAAATGAAACAACGAGCATATGTTTCCAAAGATGCAGGAGGAAGCATTCCTTAAGGGAGTGCCCATTAGATAACATTTCAGTTTGTGGCTTTTGTACAGAAGACCATGTGACTAAAAAATGTCCATCATTGCCCGGTTTATTAGCCATCTATAGGAGTGGATATCCTGGAGAGTCTTCTTATGCACCTAAGAGGCCATGGCAGCCTAGGAATCAACCCACATACCTGGATCTACAGTCCCAAGTTCCACCCTATTATCAACAACAACAGTGGAATTCACCAGGTTGGAAAAATTGGTATACTTAGTACCAACATCCTTGGATTCAAGGATGGAGGGGAGGAAAAAACCAAGGAAATCCGCAATCTGCACCTATCCCTATGTACAACCATCCTTATCCTCAGTTCTCATCAAACACTCCGCAGCTTCTGCCAGGTTTTGTTCGACCACCTTTACCTTCTATCCCACAACAACAACCACTCCAATTTCAAAATGAAAGCTCCCCAAAAACAACACTATTACCGGCACATCCAGTGCTGAATCCCAATAATAATCCCCCTCAACCTCTTAACAATATTGAGATGCAAGCCTTCCTGACATATGTCATTACTCCTGTTCCATTACAAGAAATGCAACTAAGATCGGGAAAAGTTCTAGATAGGAAGAGACCTTCAGTATTCATCTAGGAAGAAGATGAAGAAGAAACCACCCAACAACCCATGGATGACACTAGGTGGGAAGATGTTATTATCCTGAAGAATCAAGAAAGCAAGCTTCCCCAAAATGAACTTTTAAAAATTACGAAGGTCCCTCCTTATCCATCCAGACCAATTGGTAATCGAGAAACCTATCACCCGACCAAAATTTGACATTTTGAATGAATTGAAAAATATTTGTGTCAAAATTCCCTTACTTGAAGCCATTAAAGACATTCCAATCTATAGTAAGGTAGTCAAAGAATTGTGTATCAAGAAGCTATGTAGGAAGCAAAAGGACCCTCCTACAGTACATTTGGTAGGAGGACTCTCTGAGTACATATTAGAGAAGCCAAATCTAGGAAAGTATGGGAATCCAGGAAACCCCGTAGTGACCCTAACCATTAAGGAGGTTCCATCGGAAGCACTCTCATAGACCTAGGGGCAGCCATCAATGTTATGACCACTACTACCTTGGAACAATTACAGTTAAAACCTCTTGTTCGACCTACCCCAACCATTTTGGAATTAGAAGATAAGACTAGGGTTATACCTGAAGGGATTTTAGATGATGTCATGGTTACTTTAGCCTCATGGGAGTACCTTGTAGATTTTCTTGTCATTCATTCAAAGGATCCTACCCGAGGCCATCCCGTTATTTTGGGAAGACCTTGGCTAGCCATAGCCAATGCATTTATTGGTTGTAAAGAAGGAAAAATGACCATCTCAAAGGGTCTCTCTATCCAGAAGCTCACCATTTACCCTCTGGCTCAACCTATTATGGAGAATCTATGGTGGCTTGAATTTCCATATGAGAATGAAGACTAGGAAGAACCTGTATTGCCTAGTGACCATGCAAGGGCACTTCAGGAGCATACAACAGAAAATGTGCTAAACCAATTCATTTATACTATTACATGTGTGGATTTTCTACAGTGTTTTCCCCAATTTGCGTACATGTTTGGGGAAGAATTTCAAGAACAATTAGATCCATCTGTATTGTCTTCGACATCTTTTATTTTTGAAATCGATGAGTCTGCCATGTCTTATACTGTGCCCTATGATATTAGTACACGAAATGTTTTACATATAAACTCTAGCTAGATACAGACCAAAAGAAACAGTTAGTAGACATCCTTAAAGAACAAACAGGAGCATTTTCCTGGGAATACACTGACATGAAGGGTATACACCCTGACACATGCATCCATCATATATACACTCAGGGGGAAGTAACACCTGTTAGGCAACCCCAGAGAAGGATGAACCCAACACTCAAAGATATAGTCAAGGAGGATATTCAAAAGTTGCTAAATGTCGGATTTATCTATCCCATCTCTGACAATAAGTAGGTATATATTCTAGTAGTGGTTCCAAAGAAAGTGATCGGGAAATGGATAATTTGTGTTGATTTCTGGGAACTCAATAACGCCACTCTAAAATACTACTTTCCTCTTCCTTTCATTGACCAAGTTCTAGATACCTTGTCCGGAAAGAAGTATTTTTCCTTTTTAGATGGGTACAGCAGGTACAATCAGATTCTTATATCACCTAAGGACCAGGACAAGACTACCTTTACTTGTCCTTGGGGAACCTATGCCTATAGGGTCTTACCATTTGTATTGTGTAATGCTCCTGCCACATTTCAACAAGCAGTATTAGGGATATTTTTTGATCTTATTCATGATTGTGTGGAGGTCTACATGGATGACTTCATAGTTTATGGAAACACTTACCAGGAAGCCTTAGACAACTTAGAAAAAGTCCTCATCATATGCCAAGAAATGAAACCATCCCTAATTCATGAAAAATGAAAAATGTTGCTAACTGAAGTAGTGGTTCTAGGACATCATGTTTCATCTGAAGGAATAAAAGTCGATCCTGCAAAGATTGAGATCACTATTAGACTTCCACCGCCCAAGACTCAGAAAGAGGTGAGAATCTTTCTTGGACATGCCAAATATTACTGGTGGTTTATTGAAAATTTTACAAAGATTGCTACACCTATGTTTGGATTATTGATAAAAGATGTTGATTTTGTTTAGATTGAGCATTGTCAAACTACTTTTCAATCCCTGAAAGCCAAGCCATCTGTGGCACCAATTCTTAGAGGGCCCAATTGGACTTTCCCATTTCATATATCCACTGATGCCTCTCACATTGCAATCGAAGGGGTATTAGGGCAGAAAGAGGACCAACAATCCTATGCCATTTATTTTGTAAGAAATAACTTGTCCCTTGCCGAGTTGAACTACACAATCACTGAGAAAGAGATCTTGGTAGTTGTTCATGCTATTAACAAGTTTCGTCATTACATTACAGGTTATGAAGTATTTGTGCACACCAATCATTCCACCATTAGGTTTCTCATGAACAAACCTATAACTAATGGTCGAGTGACTAGGTGGCTCTTGTTATTACAAGAATTTAATATTACTGTGCTTGATTGACCTAGAAAGGATAATGTAGTAGCTGACTTTCTTTCCCAAATAAAGAATGAGGATGATGACATCCCTGTAGATGATAGTTTCCTAGATGAGCATCTATTTTCACTTTCTGTCAATACCCCGTGGTTTGCAGATATGGAAAACTATCTGGCTACTAGGAAGTTACCATCTCATTTGTCTCCTCATGAAAAGCGGAAAATTATTACACAAAGTGCTAATTACTCTTAGGTTGGTCATGATATTTTTTGCACAGGTCATGATTTGATTATTCGTAGATGTGTCTGAGAGGATGAGGTACCTGAAATACTACGAAGTTGTCATGATGGACCATGTGGTGGCCATTTCTCTGACAAAAGTACAACATATAAGGTGTTACATTCAGGTTACTATTGGCCTAGCATTTTCAAAGATGCTTCCAAGTATGTGAGAAGTTGTGATAGTTGCCAAAGGATAGGTAGACCTACATCATTTGAAGAAATNAGAGACCTTCAGTATTCATCTAGGAAGAAGATGAAGAAGAAACCACCCAACAACCCATGGATGACACTAGGTGGGAAGATGTTATTATCCTGAAGAATCAAGAAAGCAAGCTTCCCCAAAATGAACTTTTAAAAATTACGAAGGTCCCTCCTTATCCATCCAGACCAATTGGTAATCGAGAAACCTATCACCCGACCAAAATTTGACATTTTGAATGAATTGAAAAATATTTGTGTCAAAATTCCCTTACTTGAAGCCATTAAAGACATTCCAATCTATAGTAAGGTAGTCAAAGAATTGTGTATCAAGAAGCTATGTAGGAAGCAAAAGGACCCTCCTACAGTACATTTGGTAGGAGGACTCTCTGAGTACATATTAGAGAAGCCAAATCTAGGAAAGTATGGGAATCCAGGAAACCCCGTAGTGACCCTAACCATTAAGGAGGTTCCATCGGAAGCACTCTCATAGACCTAGGGGCAGCCATCAATGTTATGACCACTACTACCTTGGAACAATTACAGTTAAAACCTCTTGTTCGACCTACCCCAACCATTTTGGAATTAGAAGATAAGACTAGGGTTATACCTGAAGGGATTTTAGATGATGTCATGGTTACTTTAGCCTCATGGGAGTACCTTGTAGATTTTCTTGTCATTCATTCAAAGGATCCTACCCGAGGCCATCCCGTTATTTTGGGAAGACCTTGGCTAGCCATAGCCAATGCATTTATTGGTTGTAAAGAAGGAAAAATGACCATCTCAAAGGGTCTCTCTATCCAGAAGCTCACCATTTACCCTCTGGCTCAACCTATTATGGAGAATCTATGGTGGCTTGAATTTCCATATGAGAATGAAGACTAGGAAGAACCTGTATTGCCTAGTGACCATGCAAGGGCACTTCAGGAGCATACACCAGAAAATGTGCTAAACCAATTCATTTATGCTATTACATGTGTGGATTTTCTACAGTCTTTTCCCCAATTTGCGTACATGGTTGGGGAAGAATTTCAAGAACAATTAGATCCATCTGTATTGTCTTCGACATCTTTTATTTTTGAAATCGATGAGTCTGCCATGTCTTATACTATGCCCTATGATATTAGTACACGAAATGTTTTACATATAAACTCTAGCTAGATACAGACCAAAAGAAACAATTAGTAGACATCCTTAAAGAACAAACAGGAACATTTTACTGGGAATACACTGACATGAAGGGTATACACCCTGACACATGCATCCATCATATATACACTCAGGGGGAAGTAACACCTGTTAGGCAACCCCAGAGAAGGATAAACCCAACACTCAAAGATATAGTCAAGGAGGAGATTCAAAAGTTGCTAAATGTCAGATTTATCTATCCCATCTCCGACAATAAGTAGGTATATATTCTAGTAGTGGTTCCAAATAAAGTGACCAGAAAATGGATAATTTGTGTTGATTTCTGGGAACTCAATAAGGCCACTCTGAAATACTACTTTCCTCTTCCTTTCATTGACCAAGTTCTAGATACCTTGTCCGGAAAGAAGTATTTTTCCTTTTTAGATGGGTACAACAGGTACACTCAGATTCTTATATCACCTAAGGACAAGGACAAGACTACCTTTACTTTTCCTTGGGGCACCTATTCCTATAGGGTCTTACCATTTGTATTGTGTAATGCTCCTCCCACATTTCAACAAGCATTATTAGGGATATGTGTTGATCTTATTCATGATTGTGTGGAGGTCTACATGGATGACTTCATAGTTTATGGAAACACTTACCAGGAAGCCTTAGACAACTTAGAAAAAGTCCTCATCAGATGCCAAGAAATGAAACCATCCCTAATTCATGAAAAATAAAAAATGTTGCTAACTGAAGTAGTGGTTCTAGGACATCATGTTTCATCTGAAGGAATAAAAGTCGATCCTGCAAAGATTGAGGTCATTATTATACTTCCACCACCCAAGACTCAGAAAGAGGTGAGAATCTTTCTTGGACATGCCAAATATTACTGGTGGTTTATTGAAAATTTTACAAAGATTGCTACACCTATGTTTGGATTATTGACAAAAGATGTTGATTTTGTTTAGATTGAGCATTGTCAAACTACTTTTCAATCCCTGAAATCCAAGCCATCTGTGGCACCAATTCTTAGAGGGCCCAATTGGACTTTCCCATTTCATATATCCACTGATGCCTCTCACACTGCAATCGAAGGGGTATTAGGGCAGAAAGAGGACCAACAATCCTATGCCATTTATTTTGTAAGAAAGAACTTGTCCCTTGCCGAGTTGAACTACACAATCACTGATAAAGAGATCTTGGTAGTTGTTCATGCTATTAACAAGTTTCGTCATTACATTACAGGTTATGAAGTATTTGTGCACATCGATCATTCCACCATTAGGTTTCTCATGAACAAACCTATAACTAATGGTCGAGTGACTAGGTGGCTCTTTTTATTACAAGAATTTAATATTACTGTGCTTGATTGACCTAGAAAGGATAATGTAGTAGCTGACTTTCTTTCCCAAATAAAGAATGAGGATGATGACATCCCTGTAGATGATAGTTTCCTAGATGAGCATCTATTTTCACTTTCTGTCAATACCCCGTGGTTTGCAGATATGGAAAACTATCTGGCTACTAGGAAGTTACCATCTCATTTGTCTCCTCATGAAAAGCGGAAAATTATTACACAAAGTGCTAATTACTCTTAGGTTGGTCATGATATTTTTTGCACAGGTCATGATTTGATTATTCGTAGATGTGTCTGAGAGGATGAGGTACCTGAAATACTACGAAGTTGTCATGATGGACCATGTGGTGGCCATTTCTCTGACAAAAGTACAACATATAAGGTGTTACATTCAGGTTACTATTGGCCTAGCATTTTCAAAGATGCTTCCAAGTATGTGAGAAGTTGTGATAGTTGCCAAAGGATAGGTAGACCTACATCATTTGAAGAAATGCCTTTGCAGGCCCAAGTTATGATAGAACCCTTCGAAAAATGGGCCCTCAACTTTGTAGGACCAATTTCACCCATGTCCCATAGGAAGAATTATATCTTGGTTTGTACGGACTATGTCACCAAATGGGTAGAGGAAAAAGATCTATTTAGGGCCACAACAAAGTCTTTGTCGAATTCATCTATGAAGACATCTTTACCTGCTTCGGTGTCCCTCATGAAATTTTTACCGACCAAGGCACTCAATTTACTCTCAAGCTGCTAAAAGAGCTAACAGAGAAATATGGGATTAAACATTGTAAATATTCTCCATACCACCCACAAGCCAATGGTCAGGTAGAATCCACAAACAAAGTTCTGGAAGCCATATTGACGAAGATTGTTCAGTTACATCACCAAGATTGGATTGATAGGCTCCCAGAGGCTTTGTGGGCATACAAAACTACCTGGAGAAATACCACTGGGCATACCCCCTATGAGCTAGTGTACAAGAAACAAGTACTTTTACCAATAGAATTCCATGTAAGGACCTTCCGTATTGCCGCAGAATTAGGATTGAACGTAGATGAGGCTCAGAAGCAATGAGCCCTACAATTGAATGAGTTGTATGAAATCAGACAAGATGCCATCCAACGGATGATATTAGTCCAAAACTAGAGGAGCAAGTGGCATGACAATTTTATTAAAAAGAAGCAATTCCAGCCTGGTGATTGGGCCATGTTATTTGATTCCCGGTTCAAAAAATTCAAAGGAAAACTTACCACCCATTGGTTGGGCCCTTATGAGGTAGACATTGTATATGAAAATGGAGCTGTAAAAATTAAAACAATTGATGATGGACAAGTCTCCTTTGTGGTAAATGGACACCAACTTAAGTTTTATAATAATCCCATTTCCAAAGAGGATTTTCTATAGGTCATGTCAGTTGACAAGGCATTGGCCTTAGTATATGGGGAAGCCCCCCTTTATTCTTGAATTTTTTTTTTAAAGATTTCCTACTATATATGTGTAAATAGTTTTTGTTATTAAGGCAATTCTAGATATTTCTGTAAGTATTTATTTCACCAAGAGTACACAGTTTCAAGATATTTCTTCACAACATTGTTATACTTGAATTTTGTGTCTGCTAAAGCATCAAATGTATAGTGACTTACTTTAATTAGCCATGTTTTTGCAAAATTATCATTTTTAAGGCATTCTATAGCAGTTTCTCTTGAAACTCTTCACCACTGTATAAGGAAGTGATACCATAACTATCAAGCCTAGAGGTCTCTCGTACAGTTTTTCCAAGAAAACTAAGTAAGTGTGTCAAGTTTCTTTATCAAAGAGTAACAGGGAGGTCTCATTAGCAGTTAGTCATGGAAACATCATAATAATTACAAAGGAAGAATGTAAGTTGATCCTAGAGATACCTTTATGTTCTTTCTCGATGGTACCATCCACTACACACTAAAAAACTTGATTATATCATATCTTTAGATAGGCCACGTCCGCTTAAGTACCCCTTACATTAGGAAAACCACTAATAATATAACAAAAAGTCATCCTCTAACATAAATATCATCCCAATTGAAAAGAGAAAAAAAAAAGAGTTGTTTTCAGAATTGTCCCCCCATCTTCTTTCATAAGCAATCTTATATTAAAATCTTAAAAGATGGAGGACTAGTCTCAGAGGTTTTAAGAGGCTAACCCGATGGGATACTGAACAGGTCTACTGGAAGTAGGTACCAGCCTGTGGTATGACTAGGTAAACCCACCAGAGTACATAATAGGCTTGCTGGCAACGGGGCATTCTACCTAGCGAGGATGATGATCTGACAAAAATAAATAATAAATCTAAACTTGTCCTAATGTATGACATTACTTGCAGACAAAGCTGACTTGGAGTATGTGTGGTTAAGATAAGGTTAATGAATCTCATCAATTTTCCATTGGGAAATGAATCTAAGACTATCTTGAAACTCTCTTGACTACCTCTTCTTATCTGTATATAGGATCTTTTATCCTATAGGTGGGGCCATCTCCTAACTGTCTCATTAGACCNATAAGGTGTTACATTCAGGTTACTATTGGCCTAGCATTTTCAAAGATGCTTCCAAGTATGTGAGAAGTTGTGATAGTTGCCAAAGGATAGGTAGACCTACATCATTTGAAGAAATTCCTTTGCAGGCCCAAGTTATGATAGAACCCTTCAAAAAATGGGCCCTCGACTTTGTAGGACCAATTTCACCCATGTCCCATAGGAAGAATTATATCTTGGTTTGTACGGACTATGTCACCAAATGGGTAGAGGAAAAATCTCTATTTAGGGCCACAACAAAGTCTTTTTCGAATTCATCTATGAAGACATCTTTACCTGCTTCGGTGTCCCTCGTGAAATTTTTACCGACCAAGGCACTCAATTTACTCTCAAGCTGCTAAAAGAGCTAACAGAGAAATATGGGATTAAACATTGTAAATATTATCCATACCACCCACAAGCCAACGGTCAGGTAGAATCCACAAAAAAAGTTCTGGAAGCCATATTGACCAAGATTGTTCAGTTACATCACCAAGATTGGATTGATAGGCTCCTAGAGGCTTTGTGGGCATACAAAACTACCTAGAGAAATACCACTGGGCATACCCCCTATGAGCTAGTGTACAAGAAACAAGTACTTTTACCAATAGAATTCCATGTAAGGACCTTCCGTATTGCCGCAGAATTAGGATTTAATGTAGATGAGGCTCAGAATCAATGAGCCCTACAATTGAATGAGTTGTATGAAATTAGACAAGATGCCATCCAACGGATGATATTAGTCCAAAACTAGAGGAGCAAGTGGCATGACAAGTTTATTAAAAAGAAGCAATTCCAGCCTGGTGATTGGGCCCTGTTATTTGATTCCCGGTTCAAAAAATTCAAAGGAAAACTTACCACCCATTGGTTGGGCCCTTATGAGGTAGACATTGTATATGAAAATGGAGCTGTAAAAATTAAAACAATTGATGATGGACAAGTCTCCTTTGTGGTAAATGGACACCAACTTAAGTTTTATAATAATCCCATTTCCATAGAAGATTTTCTATAGGTCATGTCAGTTGACAAGGAATTGGCCTTAGTATATGGGGAAGCCCCCCCTTATTCTTGAATTTTTTTTTTAAAGATTTCCTACTATATATGTGTAAATAGTTTTTGTTATTAAGGCAATTCTAGATATTTCTGTAAGTATTTATTTCACCAAGAGTACATAGTTTCAAGATATTTCTTCACAACATTGTTATACTTGAATTTTGTGTCTGCTAAAGCATCAAATGTATAGTGACTTACTTTAATTAGCGATGTTTTTGCAAAATTATCATTTTTAAGGCATTCTATAGCATTTTCTCTTGAAACTCTTCACCACTGTATAAGGAAGTGATACCATAACTATCAAGCCTAGAGGTCTCTCGTATAGTTTTTCCAAGAAAACTAAGTAAGTATGTCAAGTGTCTTTATCAAAGAGTAACAGGGAGGTCTCATTAGCAGTTAGTCATGGAAACATCATAATAATTACAAAGGAAGAATGTAAGTTGAGCCTAGAGATACCTTTATGTTCTTTCTCGATGGTACCATCCACTACACACTAAATAACTTGATTATATCATATCTTTAGATAGGCCACGTCCGCTTAAGTACCCCTTACATTAGGAAAACCACTAATAATATAACAAAAAGTCATCCTCTAACATAAATACCATCCCAATTGAAAAGAGAAAAAAAAAAGAGTTGTTTTCAGAATTGTCCCCCCGTCTTCTTTCATAAGCAATCTTATATTAAAATCTTAAAAGATGGAGGACTAGTCTCGGAGGTTTTAAGAGGCTAACCCGCTGGGATACTGAACAGGTCTACTAGAAGTAGGTACTAGCCTGTGGTATGACTAGGTAAACCCACCAGAGTACTGAATAGGCTTGCTGGCAGCGGGGCATTCTACCTAGCGAGGATGATGATCTGACAAAAATAAATAATAAATCTAAACTTGTCCTGATGTATGACATTACTTGCAGACAAAGTTGACTTGGAGTATGTGTGGTTAAGATAAGGTTAATGAATCTCATCAATTTGCCATTGGGAAATGAATCTAAGACTATCTTGAAACTCTCTTGACTACCTCTTCTTATCTGTATATAGGATCTTTTATCCTATAGGTGGGGCCATCTCCTAACTGTCTCATTAGACCAATCTGTGAAATTTCATCTTTACACTTGACATACTATAAATATCCAGCTATTGGGGAATACTAACTAGTTTCCTATACTTTTGATTGTGAGGTGTCACAATGCTTAGGTGTGGGGGAGGGGTCCATGAGCTGACAAATGATTATTGCCTAGAGAAAAGAGTCTTTGCAAGAATTTTTGTATTATTACCATGATACAGGTTATTACATTGATACTCATGTTATTTTTAAATACTTGACTCATGTGTGCTATACATTACTGAACTCATGCTTAACATACCACTCTTTATCGGTTTATCATTCATTACAACCCATTCATTATAGGTTTTGACACTTGCTATAACCCGTTCATTATAGGTTTTGACACTATATGTCATATACAAGAAGATTGAGTAAGCATGGAGCACTTTTCCTCTGCTCATTAACCACTATGGTTGTCAAAAACACTTCAAAATTGGAGGTTGTCCATTAAAAGAGGCGAAAATGCACTTAACAAAGGGGCACCATATGAAGTACCGTATGAGGTACCAGATGAGGTACCGGATGAACTGTCGTTTGAAGTGCCATTGCATTGCATACCAGTAACTGTCCTAGATTCTAGGGAACTAGAATTCAATTACATTCAATTAAATTTGTTACAGGCATTGATTAAAAGATGCCTCATATGGTTATGATCAAATGTCCAAGTCAAAATACTTGGACATTGATCTAAGTACGCACCACTCCATTGCTCCCAAGCTTGCCATCAAATTTGAATCTCCCACACATGGCAGCTCGCACGCACATGTGGGCAATGTACTCCACCATAAGAGCATCCAAAATTAGGTTGGGCACTCTATTGTTTCATTTTCCCTTGTCATTTTATCTACCCTGTGTTAAGTAATCGCACCCAACCTCTGTCAAATTCACCTTATGTTCTAATCACACTCAGACTGTGTTAAACTCGTGCCATTTCTTGGACCGTTTTCACCCTTGCTTGGTAAAATTTTCCCTTTGTTCCAATTGCACTTAGACAGTGCCCAATTCGTGTCTTTGTGTGGCTTGATTTCACCCTTTCTTGGTGAATTCAAACTCTGTCACAATGCCCAAGTGATACGAACAATCCTCCTATGCAGACTTGTTTTCCATTCCAGAATTTGCACAGTGCAGGGAAGTGTTCTTGCATGCTGGATGGGGACCATTTCTGTTGAGTTTGCAAGGCCATGATGACAGTCTTTCTATGAAATTTGCAGTTGGTTTTGATGGCAAGATAGCACATGTAGGGTCTCTCAATTTTGTAGTCACAGAAGAGTCAATTTCTACTGCAACAAAACTTCCAAGAATGGGAGATAGGTGGTTCAAGAATCATCAATTGCCACACTCAAGTTA
>JZKD02S0420537.1:235031-264234 GCA_000966675.3 Picea glauca | reverse complement strand
CAAGAAGGATTATTTAAATAATAAAGTGAAGTGACAAAATCAAAGAAGATTATTTAAATGATAAAGTGAGGTGACAAAGTCAAGGAGGAATATTTAAATGATAAATTAATGGAGAGCTTTCTAATTATGGAAAGTGGTTAACCCTAAAAATGAGGAAAATAGGTTAAGTGACCTATAAATGGGTTAAGTGACCTAGAAATAGGTTAAGTGAACTAGAAATGGGTTAAGTGACCTAGAAATAGTTTAAGTGACCTAGAAGATGGAGAGTATAAATAAGAGGCAAGGCTCTCTCATTTCACATCACACTTGAGCATATTGAATAGATATAGGTGACTGAGGTAACCACATGATATATAAGCCTAATTTCAGAGGGAAGGTGAAGAAAAGAGGTTCGTAATTCAAGGGAGGATAAATTCTTTTGACGATTCTTTCTAAGGTATGTTATTTGCAAGCCATCTCACCATTTTTGCAATAACATTTTTTCTAGAATAATTCAGACCGTGATATTGATAGGTCGTTGGGGAAACATGTCCAAGTATATGTGGTAAATAATTCATCTTGTGGGTCATTTTATTTTTGGAGTTACACTCCGTGGAAATAGGGTTTGTGGCTAGTCCTGAAACTAGTCTAAAATAGGTGTTTCTGGTAAAAACATCATAACTTCTTCATAAAAGATACAAATTTAGTAAGAACACATGTTTTGGATAGATTACATTCTTTGGTATGTTTTGTAACATTTTAAGATCGATTCAACAAATATTTTATGTGGGGCATGCTCTACAATGTCGCTCTCTAGAATAATCCAAAATTCAACAAGGTATGCCATTTTTGCTATAACTCCTTTTATGAGAGGTTCCAAGTAGTGACACCTAGAGGAATTTCATAAAACACACTGAAGAGAATTGTTTACCAGTTTCATATTTTTATTCATTACAGGTACATAGGTATGATTATTTCAAGTTAGGGTTGTTGACTAATCCAAAACTAGTCATGTGAGACTAAAGAAAAGTTTGATAAAAATGATAGTCTCTTGTTGTTAAAGTTAAGGAAGGTTTGCAAGTATGTTATCACATACACCAAGTCTATTATAGAATTAAAAATCATATTTGGATGATGATATTGATGAGGGATTTTGGTTGAAGTGCATGTTGGGTACATGGTTGAGACAAGTAGTTGATGAGTTGGCACATGCATGAGGTGTATAGTTGATGATGTTGGTACGTATTAATGAGTCATAGTTGATGAGTAGTTGACACATGATTGTTACATACTTGGTACATGGTTGGATTTACTTTTTTATGGTACATGTTGATTACAGGTTGTTTGGTACAGGTTGGTGCATGGTTGATGCACTTGTTTATGGTACGGGTTGATTATAGGATGAGGTACAAGTTGATGCATGGTTGATGCATGGTTCAAGTTTATTGGTACAGGTTTATAGTAGTATATCTCACAGTGATAGTGTAACAGTGGTTCCATCATTCTACTTCTACTTCAATGTGGTTGGACGGGGCAAGGACAAGTGGTTGTAGCCACCTTCCAGTTGTAGCCGAAGAACATAGGGTGTTGTAGCCTCCTTCTGGTTGTAGCCAGAGAATAGGGGACTTGGAGCTTCCTTTAGGTTGTAGCCTGAGAAACAAGGGGGTTGGAGCTTCCTTCCAGTTGCAGCTGGAAAACACAGAAAGTTGGTGCTTCAAATGAATGTAATTTTTCAAGACATATAAGAAAAAACATTATGTGGTTTTCTCCCGCTTTGGGTTTCCATGTAAAACACTCATGTACTATGTATGTGTATGATTGTTCATTTGTTCATTTCTTATTTACTCTGTAGTTACCGGATGATAATGCTACATTGATATAACACTTGGATTATATGGTTAAAAAGTATTTAATTTCTCTATTACTGATTCACCCCCCCTCTCAGTAATCCAAAAATTGGTATCAGAGCAGGTTTCTTCAGAAATTAGTTTAACTAATGAAAGGTAGATCATGGAGAGAAACAACTTATATAAAAATGGAATACCACAGTTCAATGGAAAAAAGTATGCATTTTGGAGAATAAGGATGAAAACATATATACAGGCACATGGATTTGAAATTTGGCAATCAATTATAGATGGATACACAACACCAATAGTTCCACTAACAAATTACAAAGTAGTGAAACTCAGTCAGAATAATTCCAAATCCAAAAATGCACTATTGAATGGTCTCAGTGAAACAATATTCACCAAAGTTGCACATTGTAAATCCGCTAAAGAGATTTGGAACAAACTTCAAAATATTTACGAAGGAGAATCAAAAGTCAAAGCAACAAAGATTCAAACTTATAGAGGTTAGTTCGAACAACTCAAGATGAAGGAAGATGAGAATATTGCAACTTATTTTTAGGAGTTGATGAAAAAGTAAAAGAAATCTAGGATTGCGAGAATAAATCAAAGAATCTGTAATTGTTCAAAAAGTACTAAGATCTCTTCCTATGAGATTTGAACCTAATATATCATCACTAGAAGAAAGATCAGATCTAAACTTAATAAGCATGGATGAATTACATGAAATCTTCACAACATATGAAATAAGAACTGAATAGGAAATTCCAGATATAAAAGAAGCAGTCTTCAAAGTATCCAAACAGTCAAATAAAAGGGGAAGGAAAAAATAAGAACATAGAAGCAACAATGATGTCTCAAAAGATGATGAAGAAGTGACCAACTTTGTCAAAAGACCAAACAAGGGAATTGACGGTAGGTATAGAGGTAATCTTTCATTAATTTGTTTTAATTGTGATGGTATGGTCATTTTTCTAACAAATGTCCTTATAAAAAAAAGAGAAATGATGAAGGTTACTCAAAAGGAAAACAAACATATAAAGGAAAAAGAATGACAAAGAGACAGAAAGAGTTTTATTCATGGCAGTAGAAGAATCTGATAAAGAAGACTCTGAAGAAGAATATGAAGAAGCCAAAGAAGAATATGAAGAAGTCGAAGAAGAAATTGAAGAGGAAAAAGTTGACTACCGAGAGGAATTAGTGTGTGCCATAGAAGTTATTAGAAGAGAAAAGAAGAAAAACAATAAACTACAAGTAGAAATAGAGAAGAAAGAAGACACTCAGGAACTATAACAAATGATCACAAATTTGAAGGTTCAAATAGAAGAAGATAAAAGACTCGAAGAAGCGGTCAAAGAATAGCTAGAAGAAAAAGACAAGATCATTGGAAATTTGGAAGCAAAGATTGTCACATTAAGAAAGGATATTCAAAATAAAAATATGCAGAACAACTCAAAAGTTTTGGATGACATTATCAGTAGTCAAAAATCGCATCATGACAAGTCCAAACTTGGATACAATCAGACGAAAAAAGGATGAAGCTCCAAAACAACAAAGTAAGAAACATATCCAAAAAGCTATGCAGAAACAATCAAGGGGGATAGGAATATCTACATGGAAGATTACAGGGACACTCCTCCACCGAGAAGATTCATATTTCATAATCAACAACCAACAGATAGGCCTTAATAAGAATAAGAATTTATAAGAGTACCTCATTTTAGAAGATCTTCAAATCCCAGGTATCAAACTATCTTTTTTGGCTTATGTTATGCATGTAATAATTTTGGACATAAATTTGTGAAATTCATAGCTAACAACAGGAACGCAAACAACTTTGAAAGTCATACACAAAGGGGTTATCCAAGAAGGCCTAGTGAAACACAGAGAAGAAGTTACAACATGTTTGAATCTTTGAGAAATGAAGTGAAATGTTACAAATGTGATAATTTTGGACACATGGATAAATATTGCAGAATGACAGTCCCTCCTAGAGAACCTCAACAAAATAACAACAGTCACAGACTGGAACCTCAGAAAAGGACATGGATAAGAAAGCAAGATCAGTATAGAAATGAATAATGAACACTCTCTCTACAAGATAAGCAGACGAAACGTGGTTGCTATGTTGACAATGGTTATTCAAAACATGTGACAGGTGATAGAGACATGTTTCTTATATTATGAAAGGAAATAGATGGATCAATCTCCTTCAGAAATGATGATTCAGCTAAAATCATTGCAAAAGGCATAGTCAGAATTGGGAACAAGAATACCAAGGCATAAAATGTTCTACTAGTAGAAGATATGAAACATAATCTTCTAAGTACGAGTCAAATGTGTGACAAAGGTCATAAATTTACTTTTCATTCACAAAAATACGAGATAAGAAAAGAAGGTTAAGGAAAATTGATTGCTACAACTGCGAGAAATTCAAGCAACATATATGTATTAAGTGAAATTGGAAATGAAAAGTGTTGTCTAGGAAAGGAAGATGAAAGTTGGCTATGGAACAAAAGAATGGGTCACATACATTTTGATAACCTTGTCAAAGTCAACAGAAGGGAAGAAGTTAGAGAAATTCCCTGGATCACGAAACCAACCAACACTTTATGAAAGCTTTTGAAAACTAGGAAAGAAAAAAAATACCAGGTTCAAATCAAAGGAATACTCAACGACAAGACCACTGGAAATTGTGCATACTGATCTAGTTGGACCAACTAGAACAAAGGGTTTAAAAGGTGAAAAATACTTTATGTTATTAGTTGATTATTATAAAAGAATGAATGTAGTTTTTTTTTCTCAAGAATAAGTCAAAAGCTTTTGAAAACTTCAAGATCTACAAGGAAATGGTTGAAAATGAAATGGATTCAAAAATCAAATGCTTGAAATATAATAATGGAGGAGAGTTCACTTCAAAGGAATTTATGGACTAAAATAACAGTCATGGAATAAAAAGAAAATTCTTCGTTGCTAGGACACCTCAATAGAATGGATTTGTTGAAAGAAAGAACATGACAGTATAGGAAATGGCTCGAACAATGCTAATGGATTCCAAATTGACAGATATATTTTGGACATAGGTAGTGTACACATAAGTTCACATTCAAAACAAAGTAATTCTCAAAAACAACACTGACAAATACCCCTACGAGCCATGGAAAGGAAGACCAACAAATGTGAAGCACTTCAGATTTTTTGGAAGAAAATGCTACATCAAAAGAGAAGGTGGAAAAATGGTAAAGTTTGACTCTTGTGTGGACAAAGGATTACTTTTTGGTTACTGAAGTACAAGGAAATCATACAAGTTGTACAATCTTCGATTGAACAAAGTTGTAGAAAGCATCAACGTAACAATCGATGAAACAGGCAAACCAGAATCAAAGGAAGAGGAAACTGAATCAATGGAACAACTTTTAGAAGAAGAAGCAGAAGATGAAAAGGATGTAGAAGAGGAAGATGAAGAGAATCCGACAGAATCATAAGAGAAAGTTAAACAAGTGCCTCCAAAGACACCTAATAGATGAGTATAGAAGAATCATCCTTTAGATCAGATTATCAGAAACAAATATGCAGGAGTTGAAACTAGAAGAAGAATCTGTTCACCATAACAAACACACCTAACACTCACATCTACAATTGAACCAACCTATTTTGAAGAGGCCAACAAGGATGACTTTTGGAACAAGGCCATCGATGAAGAATTGGATCAAATAGAGAAAAATGAGACATGGGAATTGGTTCCAAGACCAAAGGATAAGAATGTGATTGAAACAAAGTGGGTATAGTAGAATAAATTGAATGAATATGGACAGGTTACAAGGAACAAAGCTAGATTTGTATGTAAAAGATATGCACAGGTTGAAGGAGTCGACTTTGAAGAGACATTTTCCCCAGTTTCCAGAATCGAATCAATTAGATTTCTTTTAGCTTATGCATGCTCCAAAAATATTAAAGTGTATTAGATGGATGTCAAATTAGCTTTTTTGAATGAGGAACTTGAAGAAGAAGTCTGCATTAAACAACTAGAATTATTTCAGTTGTCGAAGAATGCAGACTATGTGTAGAAATTAAAGAAAGCCTTGTATGGTCTAAAAAAGGCTCCTAGAGCATGGTACTCTAGACTAGATAAATATCTACAACAGGCAGTGTTGAGAAAAGGAAGTGCAGACAAAAACCTATACATCACGGTAAGTCAAGGTAATATTTTATTAATTGAAGTTTATGTTGATGATATTATTTTTAGTAGTGATGATGATAGGTTAAGCCATAAATTTTCAAAGGATATTCAGAATGAATTTGACATATCATTACTTGGAGAACTATCCTTCTTTATTGGACTTCATATACATCAACGAAAACAAGGAATTTTTATTACTCAAACCATGTATATCAGAGAAATGCTAAAGAGGTTCAGAATGGAAGATTGCAAACAAGTTATCACTCCCATGCAAACCAATTGCAGGTTAAACAAAGATGATGATTCAAAGTCTACAGATCAGAAGAAATGCAGGTCAATGATTTCCATCCTACTATATGTGACAACATCCAAACCAGATGTAATGTAGGTTGTTGGATAGGTGGCACAATTTCAAGAAGCTCCAAAGGAAGCACATGTATTAGTGGTGAAGAGAATTTTCAGATATCTCAAAGGAACTTAAGAGTTTGCATTATGGTATCCAAAAGGAAAGGATCCATCTCTTATTGCCTACATAGATGCAGATTGGGCAGGTTGTATTGATGATCGATGAAGCACCAGTGGAGCAGTGTTCTACCTGGGTGAGTGTTTAGTATCATGGCTAAGCAAGAAACAATCATCAATATCTCTATCTATAGCCGAGGTAGAGTATATGTTAGTAGAAACATGTTGTACATAGGTTATTTAGATGAAACAAACTTTGACAGATATACATGTTGAGTATGATGAGCCCATTCCAATCTATTGTGATAATACAAGAGCCATTAGTATCTCAAAGAACCCAATGATGCACTCCAAGACGAAGAAGATTCCAATCAAGTATCACTTTATATGGGAATAGGTTGCAGAAAATAACATCTAAGTTGAGTATGTGGGCACAAAAGAGAAAGTGGCAGACATCTTTACAAAACCACTTCCACGAGAATCCTTTGAGTATCTTTTCTGGAGACTTGGAGTTATTTCTACTCCAAAATGAATGAATTTGAATGCTTATCTTATATATCTTAGATGTACACAAGGAATCAGGGAGATAATCCCGAGATGGAAAGATACCTTTTTCGTTGATGACAAAGGGGGGAATATTCATCAGATGCAGAGGAAAGAGGCATGGTTCTAGGGGGAGCAATGGTCACATAGATGCATAGGAAAGAGGCATGTTTCCAAGGGGAGCATGATTAATATGACTTCATTATTGCTTGACATAATTTCAGTATTGCATCAGAGTGTTGCCATCAATTCCAAAGGGGTAGATTGTTGATTAAGGTTGGTTTTCATTGATGTCAACCCTTGAATAAAGTATGGTAGAGAATTCAAGTAGCACAAAGGTTTGGGTAAGGTATCCAAGGTTGTTTCATGTATATTTTTATGATTTTTAATATATTTGAAGGTAATACTATTCTATATGGATAGTACATGTCATGCCATTTCTGGTGGTATGTGGAACATCACATAACTCCTCATGGTTTGGGAGTTATCGCCTTACGAAGTTGGAGGACCCTCATATGTTGTCTTGAAGCCCCGAAAGGTCAAAGATGTCAAAGATATTGTAAATAAGAAATTATTATTTAAATGATCAAGTAAAGTGACAAAGTCAATAAGGATTATTTAAATAATAAAGTGAAGTGACAAAATCAAAGAAGATTATTTAAATGATAAAGTGAGGTGACAAAGTCAAGGAGGAATATTTAAATGATAAAGTAATGGAGAAATTTCTAATTATGGAAAGTGGTTAACCCTAAAAATGAGGAAAATAGGTTAAGTGACCTATTAATGGGTTAAGTGACCTAGAAATAGGTTAAGTGAACTAGAAATGGGTTAAGTGACCTAGAAGATGGAGAGTATAAATAAGAGGCAAGGATCTCTCATTTTACATCAACCCTTACCATATTGAATATCTATAGGTGAATGAGGTAACCAAAGGATATCTAAGTCGATTTTTAGAGGGAAGGTGAATAAAAGAGGGTCAAAATTCAAGGGAGGTTAAATTATTTTGGTGATGCTTTCTAAGGTATGTTATTTACAGGTCATCTCACCATTTTCACAATAACGTTTTTATAGAATTATTCAGACTGTGATATTGATAGGTCATTGAGGAAACATATCCAAGTATATGTGGTAAAAAATTCATCTTGTGGGTCATTGTATTTTTGGAGTTACACTACATGGAAAATAGGGTTTGTGGCTAATCCTCAAACTAGTCTAAAACAGGTGTTTCGGGTAAAAAAGTCATAAATTCTTCAAAAAAGATCCAAATTTAGTAAGACCAAATGTGTTGGTTAGATTACAGGTTGTAGTATGTTATTTAATATTTTCAGATCGTTTCAACAAATATTACTTCTGGGGCACTCTCTACAAGGTCACTCTCTAGAATATTCCAAAATTCAAAAAAGGTATGCCATTTTTTCTATAACTCCTTTTCTCAGAGATTCCAAGTAGTGACACCTCAAGGAATTGCATAAAAAATAATGAAGAACATTTTGTATCAAATTCAGATATTTATTCATTTCAGGTACATAGTTATGATTATTTCAAGTTAGGGTTGTTGACTAATCCAAAACTAGTCATGTGAGACTAAAGAAAAGTTTGATGAAAATGCTAGTCTCTTGTTGTTAAAGTTAAGGAATATTTGTAGTTATGTGATCATATACACCAGGTCTATTACAGAGTTACAAATCATATTTGGATGATGATATTGATGAGGGCTTTTGGTTGAGGTACATGTTGGGTACATGGTTGAGACAAGTAGTTGATGAGTTGGCACATACATGAAGTGTATAGTTAATGATGTTGGTACATATTGATGAGTCATCATTGATGAGTAGTTGACACATGATTGGTGTTGTCTCCCAAAATGAATTAGTCAATTTGTTTCATTTTGTAGGTGATAGCATAGTCATAAAATAGGGTTCTATATAAATTTTTTAGAATTTAGAAGTGTCAAAACATAGGATTTAGATTCTATCCTAGAAATAAATTGATCCTCAAAAGCTATTTTCAAAAATTTAAGAAAAATCCTTTCAACAACTAACATCTGTTTTGAAGTTGAATTTAGTTGGTGAAAGCCTTAGGTTTCAAGAGTTAAAGTGTACTCCCTGCAACAAGTGAGCCAGTGAAAGCGCTAACACGGATTTTCCTCCATTGACCCCGGAAACCCAAAAAGGATACGTCAGACACACGTCATACAATCATCATGGCAAGATAATGGAAGAAAATGAATGATGACATTGTTTCATCACGTTCTAGCAAGACATCATGACAGATTGTGCTCATGTATTTCATGTGGAAACAAGAGGAGGGTTTGAGGTGATGAACTCTTAATCATCATTGAAACCGGAGGATAAAGTACCAGCTATCTGGCAACATCAAATCAAATCACCATTTCTTATTTTGAACTCGCAGTGTTCAAAATTTATATTACAAGGTTTCATATTTCAATTGACAACACATGGTCATTTTCATCAGCGCCAACCTTTTCCTTATTAAGAAGATTACTATGTCAACTGTGTGAAAATCAACCGATGATTAAGTTGCATATGGCGAGGAATAAAGGAGGGATACTTCTGAGGAAAGAGTTAGATAATTTATCCTTTTTACAGTCTTATCCAGAGGTGCAGGAGCGATTCTCAAACGCAGGATGTATGACATATGTGGAAAGGTTACATGAAGGTTATCACCAGGCAAGAACAGAGATTTTTGAAAATTCATACGATGGAAAGAAATCTACAATGGGCTCTTTAGAACTGATAGTTGATGAAGCTTCCATCGCTTCATCAACTGGCTTACCCAGAACAAGCCAAAGTTGGTTTAAAACAACAATGACCAAGAACTTGGATTTTAAGGTATACCTCAAGATAGAATTCTGAAGCACAAACTGGAAGAAAAACATTCCTATTTCTTACCTTGAAGATGAATGGAAAGATCTGTTCAAAGGCATTCAGTTATACTTAACCTCAGAGGGAAGGTATGACAAGTTAATGTTATATCATTTCAGACTCCTAGATCACTTCACAAGGAAGGTCCTTCTAAATTTGCCTTTCTTTCTTCATAAGAGCCTAACCAAGGTGTGTAATAAGATCAGAGCGGAACCTTTTAGGATCAAAAATTCTCTTTGTCATTATGGCCAGATTGAAATGATCATCTTGGAAGAACTGAGACAAAGAGAAAGAACTCGGCAACACTTTTTCTTTTGGGAAGGTTTTGAGACCCAAACTCAACCTATAAATGAAAAGAAGAAAGTAGGCAAGAAGTAGTCAACTCCTCAGAGTAGCTCAAGGAGTAGGAGAGCTCTCCCAAAGCCACCAAAAGACAAAAATTCTAGCATAAATCCCAAGAAAGTTAAAAAGAAACAAGATTTTGAAACAAACTCAGAGCAATCCACAATGAAAAAGACAAATGCTCTAAATCTGCCATACACAGATTTAGACATAGAACCAAAAAGGAAGATGAAAGTCCAGCCATCAAAAGTCCAGAGCACTCCATGGAAACTACACAGGATTGTGAAGCTTTTACTCCCAAATATTAAGGCGAAACCTCAATAAATAAGAAATCAAAGAAATCACAAAATATTACGGAGTTGAAAGAGGTAATAGCACAGTAGGAGGTTCTAGAAAGGGTGATAAAGGCAAGATATAAATCTTTATCAGAGAATTTTGCAAATACAAATGCTTCTTTTGAGAAGCTAGCATGTGAAAGAATTAATAACAACAACAAGAAGAAAAATATCACAAAGGATTATGATTGCTTATGGTGGTTAGCTAAGCGCCTGAAGAGGAAAATCAAAAAATTGAAGGAAAAAATTAACACACATCCAGATTTACAGGTGTTGACCGAAGTTGCTATAAATTTGCAGGGAGAGCAATCAAATGAACACTAATTTTTGATGGAACAATAGTTTTGAATATGAAAGGTTTCCTTTTTTATCAAAACAGAGCTTTCACCAGAACAGAAGGGGAAATTATAACCAATTAGTTGTTGAAAAGCAGAGCTTTCAACAGCTAATTAGAAAATACTAAGGAGAAATAGCTGGTGAAACTGCAGAATGAGAATTTTGAAGAGTTGAGCTCGAACAGAGGGATTTTGGAGTGATTTAAAGGATAAGAGAGTATAAAAAGATTAATCACCAAATTAGGAAATATTCAGTTTCAAAGATTCGTGGAGATTTTGGAGGTGACTGCTTAATTGGTCAATTAAAGCTTTGTTCACAGTTGTTGAAATATTTCTAGCCACTGAAGACATGTGTATTTTCCTCCATGACACATCAAAGACATAGAAATGATGAAGACTAGATGTCAAATACCAACTATAAAGACAGTTCGATTCCTAAGAACTAGTTCTTTTATTATCCTATTGTATTCAGTTAGTTTTCTGCTTTCTATATTTAGAAATCTAGATCCAGTTTTTCAGTATCTGAGACTTGTTGTAAAGGCTATAAATGCATGTATTTTTGACATACCAAGGATTCAATTCTGGATAGAGGACTATATTATGTTGTAAACATACTTTTACTATGATAATACAAATCACAGTTTTCTCTCTCTATTGATGTCAAATTCTCATTTTCCTTCTGTACGTTTTATTAAGTTGTTTTAAGTACAAAATGATTGTTATCTCATTGGTTAGCTCATAACTTGATATTAAGTTGCTTATCATTGTTTATTAAACCCTACACTTTGTATTCGGTTTACAAACATTGTTTTCTCACCCACTGAAAGTTATCATCTGATGATTAATCCTTGAGAGCACTGATTTATTTGATTTTCATTTTTACTGTCTGCATGTCATACTATAATTGAGTTATCCCATTGATCTACACATACATAAACACAAAAACAAGTTTACCTTAAGTTACCAAGCATATTTGACCCACAACCACAAAGAGTTTCTTGGAGTGATAACAAATTGGTGTCGTTCTCGAGGACCGAGACTGAAGCCCATCTTTCCTGAGATACGGCACAGAGATGATCTTTGATGATAGAAAAAGATTAGACATTACATTTTTTGTAATTATCTATCTGGCGACTCCATAAGTTCATCCTGGATCCAAAGAGGATCAGTACTAGGACGAATCCATAAGAAACACTTGTCACACGACTGCCCAACCCATAACTAATTCTCAGAAGAGGAAGATCATTCCAAGGTCAGACTTCAAAATAAGGCACTAAAGGTAATCCTCTTTCTCGTTCTAAGAAATTTACTACAGAAAACATTGAATCTTCTTCCGCTAAGATTGTCAGTGAAAAAGCAACTGTAACTGTTGTAGAAGAATCAATTATTTCTTATCAGGAGGAAAATTCCATTGCTGAAGAAGTGATAGGCTCAAATTTGGTTGAAGAGTCATCTAAGACCTTAGAAAGAAATCACATCTCTCCATCTCTTGATTCCTTTCATTCATAGCAGGAAGAAGATCATATAAACATTCACACTAGCATCCTTGTTGTAGAAAATCTTCTTCAAGAGCTATCTTCTAAAGGTGAAGAAAACTTGGCTGAACAACTTGCAAATTTCTATAGAGCCTCCTATCAGACTTCTTTCCCATCAGGGAATTCCCCTTCTTTAAAATTAAATCCCCCTAGTGTTGAGGAATCGGAGAAAATTCTATCACCTCTCTCACCAATAATCATTATGGTTGCACCTCCTCCTTTGACCAAGATGCAACAAATCCTAGCCACTAGGTATGCGTCATTAATATTTCCAAATCTAGTATCAACCATGTTGATAGGAGACTATCAGAAGTACATGCCCAAATTCATAGGTGAAGGTGATGTGACTACTGAAGAACATATAGAGGCCATTTACAGTTATGCAGAAAACCTTAACATTGAGGAAGAAGATGTTTGGACCCGAGTTTTTGTCCAAAGTTTAGATGGCCATGCCAGGAAGTGGTTCAAAGAACTTCCTGTTGGTTCAATATCTAGCATAGAGAAATTGGATGATATCTTTTTGAAACACTGGGGTGATAGAAGAGATTTTTTGTACTATATTACTAAATTTGGAAATCTAAGGAAAGAAAATGGTGAATCAGTCTCTGATTTCACTAAAAGGTACAATAGAATGTACAATAAAATACTAGTTGAGATAAAGCCTTCAGATGCCTCTGCCAAAATCACATATGCAAATTCATTTGATTCATAATTTGTTTGTTGTTGAGAGAAAGGAGTTCACCTACACTATCTCTAATGCAATATTTTTCCCTTGAAGTGGAATCAAATATATTGGTTGCTCATAAGTTGAAGGGAAACACTGATAGAAGAAAGCCTAGAGATGAAGCTTCTTCTTCATCCAGTACTAATCCAAAATTAGACAAGATGGCTAAAATGTTAGATTCTTTAACTTATGAGATATCTAAACTTAAAATTGAAAACAAGTAGCCTATCAAGGGAAGGGGTACTTATGATTATACAAATAGAAACTCCAATCAAAATCCAAACAACTTCAGAAGAAATAATCAGCCAATGCAGATTTTGCAGAGAGAGAGAAATCCTACTGAGGATTAGAGGATAAAGGATCCTCTTCAAAATGTTGCGATGGATGAAGATGAAGTTGATTATCAAGAAGATGGAGAGGATAATATTCACTGCTTTGGGGATGATACAAGGAAATCTTATCTAACACAACATGACTATGAAGAGGCATTAATGATCGAACAGATAGATGAAAATTATGCTGACAATGGTCTTTTTCAAATGGAAGAGAAGAACAAATATAATCTCAGATCTAAGTCTAATATTTCCCAACATAATGCACCAGCTTCTCCTAAGAAGATCGTTGCCCCTATCAAGCAAAAGGATCATATACCAGAGAATTAACAAACAACCTCTTCAAAGGAGAACACACCTGCTCCTCCAAATAATACCGCTTCCCCTGCCAAGCAACAAATTCATAAAAATTAGACCCCTAATGAACAGCAAAGTGTTTTCAAATCTCCTTCAAATGAGGTAAAATTTTATGATAAAACCTCTCATTCTTTCAATTTTGAGGCTGAAATACAGAAAATTAAAATCCCCATCCCTTTGGTTGAGTTAATGAAGAATGAAACATTCAAGAAACATATCCTCAAAACTCTTGACCCCAATTTCATATCCCCCTCTGTTGATATTCTTAATATATATGATGACAAGCCAACCATTGTTTTAGGCCAAATGATAGAATATAGAGATGAAAGTTGACCACCTTTTTATATCTCTCTGAACATTCATGACAAAACATTACATAACTGCCTATTAGACTCTGGAGCCTCTCACAACTTAATGCCAAAGGTGGTTATGGATGAGATTGGATTAGAAATTACCAAGTCTTACCATGATATTTTCTCATTTGACTCTTGGAAAGTTAAATGTCTTGGAATGATCAAGGACTTGGTTGTAACTTTGACCCAAGCATCTATGAAAACTATGGTTATGGATGTAGTGGTAGCAGAGATCCTGCCTAAATTTGGATGTTTGTTATCAAGATCATGGATGAAGAGGTTACGGGGAACTCTTCAAATGGATCTCTCATATGCTACTATCCCTATTTTTGGAGGAGTAAACAAAAGACTATACAGGGATTCACAACTTGCATACATCATCAGTGATGAACAAAATCCAGCCAATCATCCTATTTACTCAGTTGACACAGGTATGGGATCTTTCATATTACAAATCGATGATTCATTACCAGATTCATTGTTGCTTAGGAAGCCTGCAGTTCAATCCACAGAAGTAGCAGAAGATGACCTTTGGACCATGTTCTTTGATGGTGCTTGTACTAAAGAATCAGTAGGAGCAGGGGTGGTATTCATTTCTCCTTCAAAGAAAACTACTCACTTGTCCTTTAAACTTGATTTTAAAGTGACTAACAACATTGCAGAGTATGAGGCACTACTCCTAGGATTAAATGCAACCAAAGAGATGAATATTTAGAGACTACAGGTATTTGGAGATGCATACTCAATCATTCAGCAAGTAAACAAATCCTTCCAGGCTAAACATGTTAGGCTGAAAGCCTATAGGGATGAAGTTTTGACAACGATTCATACTTTTATAGATTTCAAGATTTCATATATATCCAGAGCTATGAATGAATTGGTTGATTCATTAGTTGTATCAGCCTATGCTTTTATACCTCCTCTACCCTCTAAATTGAATTACGAAATCCAAGTAAAGTATAGGCCATCACTCCCTGATAATGTAAAGTTTTGGAAGGTTTCTGAAGATGACGCTGAACTCACCAGATTTCTTGCAATAATAGATGAGTTTGCAGATTTGCAGATTGATTTGGAAAATGAACATGATGAAGAAGCTGAGAAGCCAAACCTTAGAAGTAAAATTGGAGCACATGAAATTGTTCAATTGTCCATTAACAGAATCCATAAAGGATTGGTCCCTTTAGAAAAGATTTTTGATAATAATGATGTGGATGTCAAATTGGAAAAGAAGGAAGAGGACTCAGAGGTATTTCAGTTTAATGTAGCCAGTGAACAAGATCCTAAATATGTCAACTTAGCTCCTCGTCTGTCTGAAAAACAAAAGGCTGATTACGGTGAGTTGTTAAAAGAATTTGTTGATATCTTTGCTTGGCAATATGGTGACTTGAAAACATTCAACACTGAGATAATTCAACACAAGATTCCTTTAAACAAAGATACAAAACCATTTAGGCAGAAACTTAGATCTTTCAGTCCTATGTTGCTTCCTACAATGGAAAAAGAGATCAAGAAATTATTGGATGCCCAAATTATTATACCTCTCAGATACTCAGACTGGATTACTAACCTTGTATCTGTCAGAAAGAAAAATGGAGAGATCAGACTATTGTGGATTTCAAAAATTTGAATAAGTGTTCTAGGAAAGATCACTACCCACTACCCAAGATGGAACACATTTTACAAAAGGTGCCAGGATCAAGTGTGATGTCCTTTATGGATGGATTCTCCGAATACAAGCATATAGTTGTCATCTGGATGATAGACAAAAGACTGGATTTACTACTCCATGGGGTACATTTATGTACGAAAAGATGCCATTCAGATTGATGAATGCGAGAGAAATGTTTCAGCGGGCAATGGACATTGCATTCATTGGAGAGAAAGACAAATTTGTTTTGATATATCTTGATGACATAAATTTTTTTTCAAGCAACCATGAAAATCATTTGCAACACTTGAGAAAGACATTCCTAAAATGCAGAAGGTATGGCATTTCTTTTAATCCTAAGAGATCTAATTTTTCACTTAAAGAAGGGAAATTTCTTGGACATATTGTTTCAGCTGATGGGGTAAGGATTGACCCAAAAAGAGTAGAATCCATTAAAAAAATGTCTCTTCCTAGATCAAAAAAGGATATTTAGTCTTTCCTTGGAACTATAAACTTTATCAGGAGGTTTATAGCAAACTTTGCAGAACTTACAAAGCACATTACTTGTATGTTAAGAAAGAATTATGAAGTAAGATGGACCAAAGAAGCTAAACACTCTTTCAATGCTATCAAAGAAGCCATTGTGGCAGCCCCTGTTTTAATCAGTCCTAACTTTGACAAGGAGTTTTATATCTTTTCATTTGCTTCAAAATATATAATTGTAGTTGTACTATTGCAGAGAAATGTTGATGATCAGGAGAAACCAGTCGCCTTCTTCAGTAAAGTCTTGAGAGATGCTGAAATAAAGTATGAACCATTGGAAAAACAAGCATATGCACTCATCAAGTCATTAAAAGCCTTCAGATTTTACATTCTTCAAGCCAAGGTAATAGCTTATGTACCTTCAAGATCGGTTAAAGATGTGCTTATACAGCCTGACATAGATGGAAAAAGGAGTAAGTGGATAGCAAAGTTAATTGAATTTGATGTCGAGATCAAGCCAACAAAACTTGTGAAAGCTCAAGGCCTTGCCAAGCTCCTTGCAGAAGAAAATTGTAAGTTGCTTGAGATAAATTTTGTGAGTATAAATGCAGAAAATATTCAGGTTTCAGAAGACAGAGGTAGTGATAAATTGTGGGTTTCTCCTCACCTAGCTGACTGTGAATGGTACAATCACATCTTATATTTTCTACATACTTTATCAGTTCCTTCAAATTTGAAAAAACACAAGGGAGAGCCTTAAAACTCAAAGCCATAAATTTCTACATTAATGACAACTTATTATTTTGGAAAAATCCAATAGGGATACTCTTGAGGTGCATAAACCAATAAGAATCAGCTAGAATCATGATTGAATTTCATAATAGTGATTGTGGAGGACATCATTATTGGAAGAATACCGCTCACAAAATCCTGAGAGTTGGTTACTATTGGCCATCTTTATTTTCATATGTGTGTAAATTTGTGAAAACATGTGACAAGTGCCAAAGGCTTATAGGCAAACAACAGCTAAAATCTCTTCCCCTCAAACCTGTTGTGGTCACAGGTCCTTTCCAGCAATGGGGTTTCGACTTCATAGATGAGATTCATCCACCTTCTAGCAATCAACATAGATGGATCCTTATTGCTACTGATTATTTTACCAAATGGATTGAGGCCATTCCTACAAGAAATGCCAATCACACTGTCATCATTAATTTTCTGCAAGAAAACATATTCTCCAGATTTGGTTGCCCTAAGAGAATAGTCACAGATAACACTGCTACATTTAATGATAAAAACTTCGTAAAATTGTATGAAGAGATGGGAATTCATCTAGTACATTCTACTTCTTACTATCCACAAGGAAGTCTCTTAGCTGAGTCATCAAATATGAGTTTAGTCAGAATCATAAAGAAGTTTCTTGAACAAAATACCAAAGGTTGGGATTCCAAGTTGAAATTTTCTTTGTGGGCTAACAGAGTTACAAATAAAAAGTCAATTGGCACATCCCCCTTCAAGTTAGTATATCGCACTAAAGCCATCTTTCTTGTTCATCTTGCACTGCTAGTTGCAAAGTTTTTACAAGAAGCTGACTCTAAACCAAATGATATAACTAGGAGGATCCACAACTTGGTAGAGATGCAACAAGACAGAGAGAAACTTCTGGAAAAGACAGAGTTACACCAAAGGAAGATGAAGGAAACTTTTGACAGGAAAGTTAAGGCAGATACTTTCAAAGCTGGGGAGTTGGTTCTGAAATGGAATGCAACAAGGCAGGAAAAGGGAAAACATGGCAAGTTTGATGCGCTTTGGACAGGTCCATGTGTCATAGCAGCAGTTCAGCAGAATAATATTTTTTTCCTCCAATATCTTGCAGGTGAAGAAGTATCAGGTGGCCCATTCAACGAGCGGTTTCTAAAACCCTAATTTTCATGAGGCTTTCCTTAAAGCCTGCTTATTTGTACATATTCTTTTCAGTTTTTGTTTTTGTTTTGTTTCGTCAATAACTCCATGCCCTATGGAATAATGAGTAAAACCAGTTTTGAATTCAAGTTGTAATAAAGTCTACTGAGTCAAACTAGGTTCTTGGTAACCTAATAGGGAGGTATCCATCCCAGCTAGAGCCAAATGTTATCTCCCAAAATGAATCAGTCAATTTGTTCCATTTTGTAGGTGATAGCATGGTCATAAAATAGGGTTCTATATAAAAAATTTAGAATTTAGAAGTGTCAAAACAAAGGATTTAAGATTTTATCCTAGAAATAAATCGATCCTCAAAAGGTCTTTTCAAAAATTTAAGAAGCATCCTTTCAACAACTAACATCTATTTTGAAGTTGAAGTTAGCCGGTGAAAGCCTCAGGTTTCAACGGTTAAAGTGTACTCCCTGCAGCAAGCGATAACATGGATCTTCCTCCAATGACTCCATAAAACCAAAAAGGATACGCTGGAAACACGTCATACAATCATCATGACAAGCTAATGGAAGTAAATGAATGATGACATTGTTTCATAACGTTTTAGCAGGACATCATGACAGATTGTGCTCACATATTTCATGCAGCAACAAGAGGAGGGTTTGAGTTATTGCAACCAGAGGATAAAGTACCAACTATCCGGCGACATCAAATCAAATCACCATTTCTTATTTTGAACTCGTGGTGTTCAAAATTTCTATTATGAGGTTTCATATTTCAATTGACAACACAGGGTCATTTTCACCAGCGCCAGCCTTTTCCTTATTAAGAAGATTACTGTGTCAACCATGTGCAAATCAACCGATGATTAAGTTGCAGATGGAGAGGAAGCAAGGAGGGCTACTTCTGAGGAAAGAGTTAGATAATTTATCCTTTTTGCAGTCTTATCGAGAGGTGCAGAAGTGATTCTCAAACGCAGGTTGTATGGCATATGTGGAAAGGTTACAGGAAGGTTATCACTAGGCAACAACAGAGACTTTTTCAAAGTTATACGATGGAAAGAAAGATACAGTGGGCTCTCTAGAACTGATAGTTGATGAAGTTGAAATCGCTTCAGCAACTAGCTTACCCAGAATAGGCCAAAGTTGGTTTAAAACAACAGTGACCAAGAACTTGGATTTTAGGGTATACCTCAAGATGGAATTCTGAATCATAACTTGGAAGAAAAGCATCCCTATTTCTTACCTTGAAGATGAATGGCAAGATCTATTCAAAGGCATTYAGTTATACTTAACCTCAGAGGGMGGGTATGACAAGTTAATGTTATATCATTTTAGACTCCTAGATCACTTCACAGGGAAGGTCCTTCTAAATTTKCCTTTCTTTCTTCATAAGAGCCTAACCAAGGTGTGTAATAAGATCAGAGMYGAACCTTTTAKCATMAAAAATKMCCTTTKTCATTATGGCCTVATTAAAATGATCATCTTGGAAGAAYTGAGACGAAGAGAAAGAASTTGGCARCACTTTCTCTTCTGGGAAGGTTTTGAGACCCAAACTCAACCTATAAATGAAAWGAAGAAAGMAGGMAAGAAGYAGWMAACTCCTCAGAGTAKCTCMAGGAGRAGRAGAGCTCTCCCAAAGCCACCAGAAGACAAAAATTCTAGCATAAAGCCCAAGAAAGCTAAAAAGAAACTAGATTTTGAAACAAACTCAGAGCAATCCACAATGAAAAAGACAAATGCTCTAAATCTGCCATACACAAATTCAGACACAGAACCAGAAAAGGAAGATGAAATTCCATCCATCAAAAGTCTAGAGAACTCCATGGAAGCTGCACAGGATTGTGAAGGTTTTACTCCCAAAGATGAAGGTGAAACCTCAAGAAATAAGAAATCAAATAAATCACGAAAGATTAAGGAGATGAAAGAGGTAATAGCACAACAGGAGGTTCTAGAAAAGGTGATAAAGGCAAGATATAAAGCTTTATCAGAGAATTTTGCAAAGACAAATGCAGGTTTTGAGAAGCTAGCATGTGAAAGCATTAAATACAAGAAGAAGAAGAAAAACATCACAAAGGATTATAATAGCTTATGGTGGTTAGCTAAGTGCTTGAAGAGGAAAATAAAAAAATTAAAGGAAAAAAATAACACACATCCATATTTACAGGTGCGGGCCCAGGTTTCTATAAATTTGTAGGGAGAGAAATCAAATGAACACTGATTTTTGATGGAACAATAGTTTTGAATATGAAAGGCTTCCTTTTTTATCAAAACAGAGCTTTTGCCAGCACAAAAGGCGAAATTATAACCAATTAGTTGTTGAAAAGCAGAGCTTTCATCTGGTAATTAGCAAATCCTAAGGCGAAATAGATGGTGAAACTACAGAATGAGAATTTTGAAGAGTTGATCTTGAACAGAGCGATTTTGGAGTTATTTAAAGGATAAGAGAGTATCAAAATATTAATCACCAAATCAAGAAATATTCAGTTTCAAAGATTCATGGAGATTTTGGAGGTGAATGCTTAATTGGTCAATTAAAGCTTTGTTCACAGTTGTCGAAATATTTCCAGCCACTGAAGACATGTGAATTTTCCTCCATGACACATCAGAGACATAGAAATGATGAAGACCAGATGTCAAATCCCAACTATGAAGACAATTTTATTCCTAAGAACTAGTTCTTTTATTATCCTATTGTATTCAGTTAGTTTTCTGCTTTCTATATTTAGAAATCCAGATCGAGTTTTCTAGGATCTGAGACTTGTTGTAAAGGCTATAAATGCCTGTCTTTTTGACATACCAAGGGTTCGATTCTGGAAAGAGGAATATATTGTGTTGTAAACTGACTTTTACTATGATAATACAAATCACAGTTTTCTCTCTCTATTGATGTCATATTCTCATTTTCCTTCTGTACTCTTTATTAAGTTGTTTTACCTACAAAATGATTGTTATCTCATTGGTTAGCTCATAACTTGATATTAAGTTGCTTATCATTATTTATTAAACCCTACACTTTGTATTCGGTTTATAAACATTGTTTTCTCACCCACTAAAAGCTATCATCTGATGATTAATCCTTGAGAGCACTGGTTTATTTGATTTTCATTTTTACTGTCTGAATTCCATACTGTAATTGAGTTATCCCATTGATCCACACATACATAAACACAAAAACAAGTTTACCTTAAGTTACCAAGCATCTTTAACCCACAACCACAAAGAGTTTCTTGGAGTGATAACAATTGGTACATGGTTGAATGCACTTGTTTATGGTACAGGTTGATTACAAGTTGTTTGGTACAGGTCAGTGCATGGTTGATGCACTTGTTTATGGTACAGGTTGATTACAGGTTGTGGTATAGGTTGATGCATGGTTCAAGTTTATTGGTATAAGTTTACAACGACATATCTCATAGTGATATTGTGATAGTGGTTCCATCATTCTCCTTCTATTTCAGGCCAATTGGATGAGGCAAGGATAGGTGGTTGTAGCCAAAGAACATGGGGGGTTGTAGATACTACCGTCCTTCTAGTTGTAGCCAGAGAATCGGGGGGTTGGAGCTTCCTTCAGGTTGTAGCCTGTGAAACAAGGGGGTTGGAGCCTCCTTCCAGTTGCAGCTGGAAAAAAAATGAAGTTGGTACTTCCAATGAATGTAATTCTTCAAGACATATAAGAATAAGCATTTTGTGGTTTTCTACCGCTTTGGGTTTCCACGTAAAACACTCGTGTATTGTGTATGTGTATGACTGTTCATTTGTTCATTGCTTATTTACTCTGTAGTTATTGGATGACGATGCTACATTGATATAACACTTGGATGATATAGTTAAAAAGGATTAAATTTCTCTATTACTAATTCACCCCCCCTCTCAGTAATCCAACATAATAGATAAATATATATAGAGAGAGGGGGTTGGTAAGGTGTGTTCTACAAAAACAAATATTCACCTTGCAAAAGATAATTAATGTTGTATAATATGGGATATATATCATTCAATGTGAAGTACATTGAGATCCCACACCACATATCCCAGTCTCTACAATATGTATTTCTCTATTGCAAGGTGCTAGGCATATTTTCGTCCATCTATTTCTGTCGATGATAAATTTAAGGTAAAATTAACTCAAAGTCTTCTCCTTCCAATCATTTATACGATTTAATTATTGTGTGCTATTTTTCCATATGTCTTCTATAAGACATTAAATTTATTATTACATTTTTTTTTGTATATAAAACTATATTTATCCTTAGATATGCTCAATTCAAAGGTATAATATCTTCTATATTAGGATGTTCTTCAATACTAGGATATAGAATGCTTTCTCTCTAGCTACAATTATTGACATTTATATTCATAATAAATTTGTCCAAATTTCATGAGCTATAAAATTTTTCCATATTAAATATCTTTATTTTTTCTATAACCCAATATCATAGAGATGTTTTCAAAACATATAACATTTATAACAAATAACAATAGTAATATTATATGTTATTCAAATATAGATACAAACATAAATAAAAATGTCTTTATATATGAAAGAAAATCAATTCCCTAGTATTTGATAAAATCAATATTGGAGACCATACGAGGTATACTAGCACTCATTGGCACATATTTCAAAGGTCATATTGGAGAAAAGTAGGAATATTTGCTTTAATTTGAATTGGAGGTGGAGCAGTGATAATATGGGCACCCACCTTTACAATTGGTAATCCAGATCCAATCGTAAGAGTATGGCTGGTTTGGGTATGAGGAATATACAAACATTTGGCATTTATTTGGTAGCAAAGACTCTTTGGAACTTAATTTCTAAGGAGATCCTTTGGAAGGGGATTATTTTTCAAAAATGTATAGCCCTAGGGACACTACTAGATTAGTCTAGAAATAAAGGAATACCATCCAAAATGTTTCAAATCAATGGAAGTCCCTACATGTTTATTTTCCTATTCTTGATTTCTTTCTAGCTTGGAATTTTGGTAATGGTTCAAGTGATAGTGGGATTGGATGCAATTATGGGATGTGAAAATGGAATTTTTATACTAGTAGAGATGATATAATGCTTATGAGAGGTTGGTAAATGTATTTTAAATTTACAAGGGAATCTTACCACAACCAATATCTTGCAATAAGGATGGATAACATCAGTATATTAGGATGAGAGAGTATTTAATTCATCATTGAGATACCTTTCAATATAAATTGCATAAGGAACATATTAGACTTAAGGAGGGACCAAATGAACTCTTGTGGGATAAAAATAAGGTCAGTGGTGTCTACATAGCCAAGTTCGACTTCATTTCTCTACAAGGATTACATAATTAGATGGAAAAGTGGTGGTGTTCCATCATCTAGAGGCATAAATCTTCTTTAAATAAAAATATTTAATGTGGTTAACATTAAACAACAAGGAAATCACTTGGGAAATGTTTCAAAGGAGGAATAATATAGGACCTAGCATGTGTTTACTCTATTGATCAGAAGATGAAAAAAATACCCACCTCTTCTTATAGTGTCCATATGCTCAAAGAATTTGGAGGGATATGGAGGATTGGTTAGGATTGAACAATATTTGGAATGAAGAAGGATTACAGGACTATTTGAAGGTTTAGTACAACAAAAGTGAATGAATGTTTTTTATGGTTATCCCTTTTCTAGTCCTTCATGGCATTTAGATTGTAAGAAATGTCATTTTCCTTGAGGAAAAACCACTTCCTATCTTTCAAAAAACATCACGGGTCTATATAATATTTAATCGTATAAAACCTATTCATGAAAGGCAGGAAGGTGAAATTCAATTTGAAAATTCATGTTTTTAGGGATACTTAAATGGATCCCCCGTTAGGAGATAAAATCGATGAATAGCTTGGGAGTTTTCCTATACTTATCACATTATCATTACATTCAATTCAAAGCTAATTTGGGCACAAGTACACATAACTATGGTGAATTTATGACACTCAAATATGTACTCAGACAATATATGATAATAGAAAAGTACAATTGTAGGTCTTTGGAAACTCCTTGCTAGTAATTTCTTGGATGAAAAATCAACTTCAAATTATGAACATTAAGTTATGTGCCTTGGCAGAACAAAGTAAGGATATTCTACGAAATTTTAAGTGATCACTTACACTCATGTGTTTAAGGAGCTCTATACTTTAGCCATAGATGATTTTAGGGGATAATTTTTACAAATGGGCTATTTTTCCATGGTTTTTCTCAAAAAATGATTCAGCGATTTACAATTTTTCTAAAACCTATTCACCCAAATTCCATAAAATAAAATAAATTTACCTCAAAAATCACCAAGATTTTATAGAAACTATTTAAAATCCTTATAAATTTAAATATTTTTATAAAAGTATCACTAAACATTTTACATTTTGCATATTAAGAACTAGTAAGATTAGCCCAGGGTTATACATTTTAATATAAATTTTCATCCCTAAAATTATCCCTGACTTTAGCTAATGCATTGCCAAGACCACGACTACAATTCTCAATTGACCAAGTCCTATTAGAGGAAGTTCTTCATGATAAAATGAGTGCCTCTAAACATGAATACTTGATACTTTAAAAGATCTAACTTATGTTTATTTTATTTTACTATATCTTAGATCTATAAAATATGTCATTAAATGGACTTTCAATCATAAATTTATTAGTAGAATTACAATAGTACTCCTTTTCGGATATTTTTATGGGATTGCACTCTTCATTTTTTTATGTCTTTAGGTGACTTGGAACTTGATGAATATGAATATGTTTACCAATGATCCATATACTTTGTCTTGTGTCATAAGCACTTGAAGAGGGTGTATCTTAATTATAATAATCAAAATTGTATTTATGCATATCCATATGTCCATAAGTTGTGATTTTTTTCAAATTTTATAAACTATACAATTTTTTCATATTAAATATGTCTTATTGTTTTTTTGGGTCCAAAAAGATTTTTTATAGCCTAGTATGAAATGTTGTTCCTGTGGATAACATCACCATATCATGGATCTAAACAAAACTCAGACTTATAACAAAATAGTAATGAAAGAGAGAAAAATGTCCATTTATACATAAATACAAATATTATATATATGAAATTTACATAAAAATGTTGTTATGATGTAAATTTAAATGTCTCAAAAATCTTCATAATTATATTTATATTTATCCACATATTATGAGTTTTCTGTTATACAAAGTTAAATATGATTGTAATAAATTCAATTTCAATGATAAAAATATAGATCTCAAAAAGTTTGATCCCTCTATATATTTAATTGATTTAATGTTTATAAATTAATAAAGATAAATCTTCATAATAATTAAAAATAAATAGTAAATCAATTTCTTCATATAATTAAAATGATACATCATCTTACCATTATTAAATAATTATGGCACCACATTATGATATATATATTACCATTAACAACTAATATCTTAATAATAATCAAAATTATATTTATATGTTGTGAATTTTATATTTTATTAAATTAAATGAAATTACATTTAAATAAATTATATTTAAATTATCAAAACATTGCATTTAAAAATTTTGAATTTTATATTTGATTCAATTAAAATTAATAAACCTATATCTCAATATTTATAATAATTAAAAATAAATACTAAATCAATTTCTTAATATAATCAAAATATTTGAATTTCAATTAAAATTAATCAACTTACATCTCAATATTTATAATAATTAAAGATAAATATTAAATCAATTTCATCAAATAATCAAAATGGCACATCATCTTACCATTGTTAAATAATTCTATCACATTATCATTCCGTCATATTATCAAAATGATGGATCACATGTATCCATTTTTTTGCCATTTTATATGATTACTACACATTATTTTTCCCAAAATTTAAACTTTAAATATATTTTTAAAAGATTTTTATATTTTAACAATATTTATTATTTTTAATGAAATTTCAAAATATTATTAAATTAAAATTTTTCATCTTAAAAAATAATGAGAAAATGTCATAATTAGTTAAAATGTTGTTATTATAAAAAATTTAGTTTAGTTTATTAGAAATAGTTGAGATATTCTTTCAAAATCTCTACTTAAATTTAAAATTAGTTGAATCTGACTCCAATTATATATTCATATTATTAATATTATTAATTTATATGCAATAAAAATATTATTCTCATGCATTATCACCCATCTCATTTTCCAAATTGGTATCATAGCAAGCTCAGCCATGACTCTCTCACGAGAGGGTCTAGAGTGGTGTTTTAATTTATTTATTTTGTTTTGTTAGACAACCAATTCTCTGGGCTGTGAACTAGAGGACCGTGAGAACCATGGGGGATTTGTGTTGCTTAGAGAAAATCATACATGAGCAAAGAAGTTGCAGAGATCGCTAGATCCATTATTGTCACGAGAGGGAAGCATCGTTGCGTGCATGGAGGAGCCACCACAAATTTGTTGAGCATAATTATGATAAAATCCGTTGTTGTCGAGGAAGGTAGAGTAGACGTCGTTGTGCAAAACAGGAAACCTTATTTGGATTTCCGGATCTCCTCACTATTTGGCTGTGAATCAATCCAATGTTGTCTGAATAAGGGACCACCATTATTTGTGTGCTATATTTGCTAGAGAAAGCCAATCTGGAGGATCTTAAGTGCATGCAAAGAAGTTGAGGGATTGTCTGCAGATTCCTTGACTGCTTGCTGTCTAATTCTGAGGATACATTGAAGCTGCACAGCCGGGTACCATTGATAGACACTCACGAGTTCAAAAAAAAAGAGAGATCAAATGGAACATGGTGGAGGATATGTTTGATTCATGCTCATTCTATGGGATGCACCTCAGACGAGCTGTAGATTTAGTGTGTGGTTGCATCTGATAATAATATATATGCAGATTTATTGTGTTGTGAAAATAGATGCAGTGAGTAGTTATTAGCATATGTTTTTGATTGCATGTTATATTTATTGTGTTTGCAAATTTATATTATGAAGAATCAATGAATTTGAACATAATATGGAAAATTATATTAGGAAAAATCAATGAATTGAATAAAGTAATATAATCTAAATTAGTGATTTTAGATGTTTTGATTATGTTTACATGTTTATTAAAAATTGGAGGGCCCACTTACATGTTGTCCATGTATATATTATTGTAAGTGTGTTTAAGAAGTTCAATTGTATGATTCATTGTTGAAAATATCCAGTAATCAGATTAGTGTCCTATATAGCTGTCTAAATTTGTTTTTGGGGAAATTTCATAGATGGTAGTGTATTCATAGGATAATTTCAGACTATACTTCGGGGTAGTCAAGAAGCGTCAATCTTGCAAATAGGTCAATGATGATGTGAAGTGGTTATAATTTAAATGGATCAACAGGTAACTCAAAAGTGTGGAGAAGAAAAGAGCAGAAACCGAGTGATTGCAGAGTGGGTAGAGCTAATGAAGACCAACCAAACAAAAATGACATATATAACTTATATGTGATTTCTGTAGTGTAAAATAAATTCACATTTCTCCATAAAAGAGAGTGTTGGAGAATAATGATCAAATGGCATGATTAGTTAGACTATTGTTACTTTAGGAGATTTAGAATTAGTTCAACATCTCCACCAAGATTTAGAATTAACTAGATCTAACTCCAACTATATCCATGTATTGTATATTTATTTGTATATATTAGAAATATTAGTCTCCTGCAATATCAGTTATATCATTTTCCAAATCTATTTAATATTTTTAAACAAATATAAATTAAATAAATATTTTTAGGCCGATAGATCTTAACATATTCTTCATCTTACACTCAAATTAATGAATGAGATTTAATATTCATAACTTCCTCACATTTTTAAATGCATGCTTTTAACCTGTTTACTTTTTCACATTTACATTTTAAAATTAAGAAATTACAAAGCCAAGTTTTTAATTGCCACCTTGTATACTTATATAAATACAACCAAGATTACTCACCTTTTAACATTTACATCTTAATTAACTTCTTACATTTTAAAATAACTTGAAAAGTGTGGTTAGTGGAATGTAAATCGTATCATAGTTGATGCCACGTTTGGCCTGCGTTTCAAATTCCAGTCCGCTTTTCAATTTCATGCGGTGGGTTACCAGGGGTCCGTGAGCCTACGTTATGGATCAATCGAGAGTCCTCTTTTCATTTTCATGCAATGGGTTACCAGGTGGTGCGTGAGCCTGCGTTATGGATCAACGGAGAGCCCGCTTTTCAATTTCATGCGATGGGTTACCAAGTGGTGCGTTATGGATCAATGGAGAGTCCGCTTTTAAATTTCATGCTATGGGTTACCAGGTGGTGCGTGAGCCTTCTTTACGAATCAATGGAGCGCCTGTGCATTTCTAACTGTGCTGCGCACATCTCCCTTCCGGCTCTGTTATTATTTGTATTTGGTTCTTTTGCTATGGACCATTTGTCATTCTGAATCTCTTTTAATGGTTAATGTTTCTCCTCATTAACATCATGAAGGTAGGTTGCAATCCACAAGCTTTATTTACCTCATGCAGATTACAGTCATGCAGATTAAGCTCGTAGGAATAATGGCAGATTTGATTAAATTTAGGGTTAGAGTTACAACCTTAAACACGGATTATGTCCACCATAAGGTTCATTAGTACAGTATGAGCTCGTAGGAATAATGGCACATTCTCTGATATCTATTCATGTTTATTTTTATTGTGAAATTCCAATTTAATATTCTCATATCTATTCATGTTTATTTTTATTATTCATGTTTATTTTTATTGTGAAATTCCAATTTAATATTCTCATATCTATTCATGTTTAATTTTATTGTAAAATTCCAATTTATATTATCTAATATCCTATGCATACTGCTGACCTCGCTTTACCTATCTTGAAATCATGGTATACTTGAAATTCATACAATACAAAACAGACCCAAAACTGGAG
>JZKD02S0420537.1:208760-218841 GCA_000966675.3 Picea glauca | reverse complement strand
ATATACCTAGACCATGACCTAAACCACGACATAGACATTCACCTAGAGATTTATGTAGACAATGACATAGACCACCTAGCTCCATTTAATCCTAGGCATAACTTATACTCAATCCTTAACCCTATCTTAAATTGAGCCCTGAGGGCACTATGAATATACCTTGTGTACAACCCTTGCACCAACATCACCCACATCTTGGTGCTCTAACCATTCCTCTATCCTTCAAAACACTTTCAATCCTAACGCCTTAGGCCTTAGTTGACCCCATACCCCTACACATTTTTATTCATAAAGAGGTTTGGTGTATATTAAATGCTATATTCATTGAATTAAGAGAATGCGCATGCTCCTGTGACTTGAATAAGTTGGTCATTTATGCTTAGCAGGAATGTGTGCATACTCCTAGAACATGCACACACTTTAGTGTGCATGCATTCTAGGAATGTGTGCACATTCCTTCTAGGAATTTTTTGGTGCCAAGAACACCCCACCTTATCTATCTCATGGTCAAGAAAAAACCGTGACAACTTTAGAAAAACACGTCCTGCATAGACAACTTTTACTTTTTTTAGTGTTCTTGTTAGATTCATAAATATTTTTGTGCTATTACCATACCATTGGAAGAAAATTTGGAAGACAACTTGGTCAAGTACAATTGGAATTATTGTTTGTATCAAATTGTATCTTCCTGGAATTGGAAGAAAACTTTTCCCAAGTGAAATTAGAATTGTTGTTTGTATCTTCTTGTGTCTTCTTGGAATTGGAAAACAAATTTGTTGAAGTGCGATCGGAATTGTTTTTTGTATCTTCTTGTTTCTTGTTAGACCTGGAAGACAAATTTGTCCCAGTGAAATTGAAATTATTGTTTGTATCTTCTTGTGTCTTCTTGGAATTGGAAGAAAAATTTGTCCAAGTGCAATTGGAATTGGATTTATTAGATGTGTCTTCTTTTGTAATACAAAAACAAATTTCTCCACTTGGTTGTGCCTTATTACATCATACAAATAAAATATAGTGGTGGGTGTTTGGAATCCAATTATTATATTTAAACATGCAGAGCCACTGGATTCAATAAATAAAGTTATCGAGAAAAAAGAAACCAATCGAAAAGGTATAAGAAGAAAGAGAAAAATCAAAGTCACGCATGTCAAAGCGTAGGATTTCAAAAGAGGAAAATCCAATTTCTAGCGGAATAGATGTCACTATTATTTCTCCTCCATAACCAGAAGTAAAGAACAAGAGTTCATTATAGACCAATCCAAACAATATCCCATCAATTAAAGTTTTTTTGGATGACCATATGATGGAGGGTTTCCTTGGAGCTAATTATACAATGGATGAAATTAGAGAAGCAACTAGTGTACAACAATTTGGTGAAGAAGTTCCTATGGTGCAATCTCTTGTTGGAGAGTCAAATGTTCTATAAAATAGAAAATCCCATGTCCACTCTTCATCCACATTTTATCCATCAATTATTGAAGCACTACTACATATGGGCGGATTATTCCACGAAAATTTTCCACGCTTCAACTAGTTTCATATTTTTTTTAAACATGGTGGGATTTTCTTCGATATTGCCATGAAAGTTCATCGCAATATCGACAAAAATATTATTTAAATTTATGTCCACCTTCATCATTTTTGTTGTATCGACAAACATGTAAAGGTAGAGCAACTAGGTCCTGTGGACTTCCATGAGATTTTAAACTAGTTGTTCCAAGCTTCTATCATTCTGTTCCTAGCCCAAATTTGGTATCTTCCTTGTTATCCTAAAGAAATCCAAACATCTATCGAGGAATGACATTTAACAAATATTTTAATACCTAATTTCACATTTTTCTTGCAAAAGTTCTGGAGACTCGGTCCCTCCTTATCTCTTTTGAGTAAATTATCCCATAAGGGGAGTCTATTGTGAAGGTAAATCCATGAAAATTTTTTGGCCTTGGGCAGTGTCCAAATCCTCTAGAGACCACTCCACCACCATGGATTCCTTTCCTCCACATTCTACAATGAGAGGGCCTTATAACCCATTTTCACACTATTCATGCCCTCTTATTGATTTTTTGTCCATACAAGATAGTATTCACTTTCATATAAGACAATGAAAATGTTATCCAAGCCTATCTATATAGATTCTAATGCCCATGGAATTTTTCTTCCTGACCAATGTCAAATGTTGTTATCCACCCTGAATTCCATCGATTTGTTGCTTCCTCCCTATATACATCTGATAGGTAGCAAAAAATTCTATCATTTAGAAAATATATCATCTCCAATAGATAGTGTACCCCTTGACCAAGAGCAATGATCACATCTTTATTAATTAGATCTTGACGACCATCTCATATAGACTAGGTTAGATGCTCCCCAATGGTATTATAACATTACATAGTCACTTTCCAAAACAAGGATCCATCAATAAACCTCTGCAAAGAAGATCAAATCCACTCATGAATTTGGAGATACAACAACTTTAGACATTCTTATATTCCAAGGTAGTTTGTGATTGGTTGAATGTCCAGGCTCATTGCTCGCATATCATATTTTTAAGATTCATAAAATAGGGCTAGCTAATGAGGTTAGAATTTGAAGTAGTATACAACTCCCACATCTATCATGAGCACAATGAAGGAGATAATTGTTTGGCCAAGGAGTCACGATATTAAGAGGAAGGTAAGAGTATCCTATTATATATCGATATCAATGGAAACAAATCCAGGAGGGAGCTCTTTCAAATATAATTATTATATATAGGATATTGATGGTTGAGGATGTATATTCTCCCTTAAAATATATCCAATGAATGTCTTTATTTTTTGATGTTTTTTGGAGGAAAGTTGTTCCTTCTGGGAAGTGGAACCTTTACTTATTGTAAATACCAAAATAGGTTAAGTTAAAAAGGTATCCCTCATGTAATTCATATGAAAATGGTAGAAACATGTCCCACAGTTCCCAAGCCACAAAGCTTGACAAAGTTAGTCTACCAAGTCCAATAGAAGCTACATTTTTTCACTATCAATGATGTAATGAAATTATCGACTTTTTTCTCTATATTTTTTTTCTCTATATGTTAACACAACTATCTTATAATCTCATGATCCAGTAACAATGGTTCATCTATTGAAGTTTTCAAAAAAGGAAGATGTGTATATTTAGAAACATTTACACATCCTATTCTTTGATGATCCATTCACCACAAGCCAACTGTATCCCAACCTTTCAAAAACCATATGCAATATAATTCCTTTCTTTGAATATATGTTGAAAATAAATGGAATTAAAAAACAGAATTATACCTTTGATATCATCAAACAAAGGTTCCAATATGAAATTTCTCATTTCATATTCTCTCTTCAACCATTTTACAACCAAAAAAGAGTCCCGAAAGATCTATATATTTGTGAAATCTTTTTTTTCATCTAATGAGAGAGTCAACTTTAGAGCCATCAATTCTATAAAGTTATTTGTACCATGACCCAATCTAGCTTTAAACCTGAAGTTGTGAGAATAATTCAGAAATATAATTCTCCTAGTTCCACTAATCAATGCTTCCCCTTGGGAAGCACTATAAAAGCATGCACAAGCTCCAAATTTATCAATTTTCTCCTTTGGTATTTGTTAATTAGGTTTATCCTTTATCACTTGATTGAAACTAGTTAATATGTTTAATGATTGAGTAACACACTAACATAGAGGGATGGATTTTTCCTAAAAAAATTCAACATTCTTAGTGAGCCATATACCCTAATATAATAACAAAGGATAAGCTCTAAACCTATTTACATTCTCATTTTCACACTAGGATCTTAAACCCTCCTCAACTGAAGAATCACTCCAAATATTTCTTAACCTAGTTAAACCTTTCACTTCCTCCCATACATGAATATCATATGAACATGTCATGATAAGATGTAAATTTGACTCTTCATTTTCCTTGAACAAAGGACACCTCCTAAGACAATATGTAATCCTTTTCTATAGGATTTCCCATGAAAGTGACTTATTAATAAACAACAACCACATGAAAATATGAGTCTTTAAATGGAATTTAAACTTTCACACCTTCTTCTACCACCACACTTGAACCCCCATATGATCATTGGAACATAAAACATTATATTTTTCCTTGGGAGTGTAATCACTCAATGAATTTTTTGATTAGATCAAACAATCCTTCTCATCTTTAATACTAACATGAATTGTTCTAAGTTTTGCAATGTATTTTTCCAAAATATTTGCATCCTTGCCTCTAAAAGTAATCTCCCCTGCATGCTTCCATTCTTGTCCCCATATTGAAATCAATGAGATATTAAGAATTTGTTTGAGATTAAGGTATAATATTTCTCTCGGGAGTTGTATCATATGCAGCAGAAGCCCAAAATTATCCCTACAACCAATCCAGGGGTCCTCTCCCACTATATGCAACTGATGCAACTATGCAACTATATGCAACTATAAGCAACTTATGAAACTATGCAACTATATGCAACTATAAGCAACTTATGCAACTATGCAACTATATGCAAATATATGCAACTTATGCAACTATGCAACTATATGCAACTATATGATGGATAGGTGTGGCAATTTCAACTTTATGCAATTGAATGCAACTATATGCAACTATGTTGGTACTATATTGCAACTTATGCAACTATATGCAACTTATGCAACTATATTGCAACTTATGCAACTATATGCAACTTATGCAACTATATGCAACTATATTGCAACTATATGCAACTATATTGCAACAATTTCGTATGCAACTATATGCAACTATGCAACTTATGCAACTATATTGCAACTTATGCAACTTTACGCAACTTTATTGCAACTTATGCAACTATATTGCAACTTATGCGACTATATGCAACTATATGCAACTTATGAAACTATATTACAACTTATGCAACTATATGCAACTTATGCAACTATATGCAACTATATTGCAACTATATACAACTAGGTGTGGCAATTTCAACTTTATGAAACTATATGATAGATCGGTGTGGCAATTTCAACTTTATGCAACTAAATGCAACTATATGCAACTGTGTTGGTACCAAAAACTTATATTGGCACAATAACTTATCTTCTTGTTTTAACGAGTGTAGGTACCACAAAATAGGTATCTGTTGGATCTATATTCCTCGAGTGATTATCAAGATATAGTAAGAGAGGTTGAAAGTGAGACATGTTGCACTAGATCTACTGGTTCTAGATCAACTAGGTTGGAAAAGGTAAGGAAAAGATTTGGTACCTGCATGCAATTTTTTATTTCCAACGGAGGGTCATGTAATTATGATGCTGAGAGCATAGGTGACATTGAGTTTCCCTTGAGGTATAAAAATCTAGTGCAACGATGGGCACCTAAAGAGCTACCTGAAGTGGACACAGATTTGTTCATCGGTGGGAGGATGTATCACATTGTTCCTTGGTCCTTACATGGATTGGGGTTATTTTCCATGGATGGTATAAAGGTCGCCTATGGAACTGTAACTAAATTGATGGAGTATGTCAGACCATTATACAAATACAATCATTGGTTGATGTTGGTTCAATATACGCAAAGTATGCGGAGATACAGAGTTGCTGCAAATTATATACAACTACTAGATAACAATCAAAATAAAGGGGCAACTATGTATATTGATGGAAGTCAAAAATCTACTGGAAACATCGCGGGCTTTATAAATAATACACAACCAGTGGCAACAACTAAGAAACCGAATTGCATATTTGAGGCATGCGAAGGAAATCGTATATTTGTATGTGCAACAAAAACAATAGTTCTAGATGAAGAGTTGTTGATCGATTACAACTTAAATTGAATAGATGGGGAGGGTGACCGTGGAAAGGCACCCATAGTGCCTCACTAGGTAAATGTTAAATACAGTAAAAAATTATGACTACAACAACTAAATTTCATAAATTTCATTATTTTTTTTTTTTCTCTTATTACTGCAATATTTCATTTTCTTAATGTTACAAGTGAATTTCCTAAATTTTATTGATTGATTTGTTGTGTCAACATCTACCCAGGGTGACCGTGGTAGAAAATCACCTGATACATCTCTCCAAGGTGACCGTGGCAAGGCACTCGTAGTGCCTCACCAGGTAAATGTTAAATACAATAAAACATTATGACTACAACAACTAAATTTCATTATTATTTTTTTTGTTATTACTGCAATATTTCATTTTTTTACTGTTACAGGTAAATTTCCTAACTTTTATTGATTGATTTCTTGTGTCAACATCTATCCAAGGTGACCATGGTAGAAAATCACTCGATGCATCTCTCTAGGGTGAACGTGGCAAGGAACCCATAGTGCCTCACTAGGTAAATGTTAAATACAGTAACAACTTATGATTGCAACAACTAAATTTCTGAAATTTCATTATTTTTTTCTGATATTACTCCAATATTTCATTTTTTAAATGTTACAGGTGAATTTCATAACTTTTGTTGATTGATTTATTGTGTCAACTTCTGTCCAGGGTGAACGTTTTCAAGTTTTACCCATTACATCTATCTAGGGTGACCGTGGAAAGACACCCGCAATGACTCACTAGGTAAATGTTAAATACAGTAACAACTTATGACTACAACAACTAAATTTTTGAAATTTCATTATTTTTTTTCTGATATTACTCCAATATTTCATTTTTTAAATGTTACAGGTGAATTTCATAACTTTTGTTGATTGATTTATTGTGTCAAATTATGTCTAGGGTGAATGTGTCTGAGTTTCACCCATTACATCTCTCGAGGGTGACCGTGGAAAGGCACCCGTAGTGCCTCACCAGGTAAATGTTAAATACAGTAACAACTTATGACTACAACAACTAAATTTCTGAAATTTTGTTATTTTTTTTCAGATATTACTGCAAAATTTAATTTTTTTAATGTTAGAGGTGAATTTCATAAAGTTTGTTGATTGATTTATTGTGTAAACAGTGGTCCAGGCTCCCACAGAGGATATTGATGAGGAATAAATATATTATTCGACAAACCCAATGACAACTGTAACGAAGGCCTTGAAGAAGGCTAACATGGAATATCTAGGTTTGATTAGAAAAAGACCCCTAACATAGGAGGACAGGGCAAGAATTGTAGAGCTACAAACTACAATAACTAATTATGGGGTAGGTGGAATATTTACATATTTTTATTAGCTATGACAATTTCATATCCATTTTTTAGTTTTATATTTTGTATATGATCTGATAAAGAAAAGTTTTTTGTTTGTAGGAGTTTTTAAACCCCGTGCATGGGGAACCTATAGATCCTGCAACTTCTATAGGTAGCAGTGAGGTTCCAATGCAAAAAAAATGTCAACATAGAAAAGTGCAAGTGAGGATTTTTGAGCCTCCTGAGGTTCCCCTCGAATCCATTGATGAGCAGGGTGATTTTGACCCGCATAATGAGTTGGAGCCTAGGACTCCAGATGATGACTCCAGAGAGGAACATAGTATAGGTGCACATGATACTATTATGCATGGAGTAGAATGAATTAAAAGCACCAGATCACTAGATGTCACCTTTCTGGTGGATGATGCATGTGTTCTGATAAAGATTTAGAAGATTGCAGGTAAGTGTCCCATTAATTGATTCATTTTTTTAATGAAATTGAAATGGACATTTGTTGAGATTATTAATTGATTAATGGATAACACGTTACTGTAGGAAATAATGTTTTCTATAGAAACTTACATGAGAAAGCATTGGAGCTATTTGGCCCCACCATTTGCACATGGTGGAATGGAAAAGATAGCGAAAAGAAAGATGATTTAATAGATCACATGCTGAACTTGTTCGGCAACACTTTCAACAAGAAAGTTGTTACAAAGTTAGCCAGTGAGAATTTAAAATACACTAGGGCCTAGTATAGGGATAAATTGCATATAGACCTAAAGCACGAGTGCCCTCACATGGTTTACGAGAAAGAGTGGAAGACGCTAATAGAGGATGCAAAGGAGAACTTGTTTAAAAAACAAGGACGAAAGCCATGAGTTGGTCAAGCAAGGTACAACACATGTCATATTATTAGTGAAATATGGGCATTTATGTTTCTCTTTCATGTTTTAAGTAACAATTATGATATCTAATTTTTTTCAAAAATTCCATATGTAGGCTACCAGACAAATCCAAAGAAACAAAGGCTAGAGTGGAAAAACACGGCCAGCATAAACATGACCAGGGTGGCTACAGAAAACTCAAAGCTCGAATAGTAAGATTTAAATGATTAACTGTGGTTAATATTTATTTAATAGTAGCAAACAAATATATGTTTTTGTTATTGATATTTTTAATGGTGTTATGGATTGCAGTGAAATATGTTTGACACTGCTACCACCGAGGAGGACCTGAATCTTGGTTACAAGCATGGTTTTAAAAGTGTCATTGAATATAAAAAAATCTTGGGCCAGACTCTTATATCCCCAACCACACAGGTAAATCAAATGAATAAGGAAACTGTAGTAGCATTCTTGTAAAGTCTTTTCATATTTTATTATATCACCCTTAACTAAGTATTTATGTTTGTTTTCAAGAAACAATGCTACCACAATAGTGAATAAAGTGGTATTCAACAAACACCGCATCATACAATTAGGGTCCACATGTCACGTGATAGTGTAGAGTAGAGTACCCATTCTGATATGTATGCTTCAGAATTAGAAATATTTACTGTGATTGTAGATATTTATTTCCTGACTTATACTTATATATTATCTTCTCAAAATTGAAGAGCATGTAGCACAGGAGGGTGAAATGCGAGAGAAACCAAGTGGATAGGAAATTAATGCACCAATTGTCCCAGCTATAGAGAGAGGTAAAGAGAAATATTGTAATGCTAATCAAAACAATGAATTAGTTATTTCAATTATATTTCAACATGTCGATATGATCATTTTGTTTTTTCTAGTTCACATCCTTGAACAGATGCCAGCTAATCCTTCTCAGCGACATACCAAAAGTATGGTACCTGAGCGCACACAAACAATAGAAGGACAGGGCACATGAAGTACAATGTCCTTGGATAATGATGATATCCCAATTGTCAGTTTTATGAATGTAAAAAAATGTAAATCAAAGAAAAATTAGATGTATATATTGATGACATGTTTTTGGATCTTTATCAATGTTTATATGTTCATATGTTTTGATGACTATCCTAGTTATGCATTAATGTATATATGTTTTCTATATAGAGAAAATCATTTCTTGGGTATGGGAAATTGAGAGTGATGTGAAGGGGGGGAGGGGCCATATGAGCTTCCACCTTCACATGGTTGGCCCTGTTTAGTAGAGAATAACCTATTCTCGAAACAAAGAGAAGCTCATTAAGGTGTGCGACAACTTAATTTTTTTCTATAGTATTTTACATAACTAAATGCATGCTTATTTTCTTATTATAAATTATTTACTCATATTAAAAATTTGTCTTTTATGACTCATGAAGGTCTTGGTGTTCGAAATGCATCTCGTTGACAACTCTTATCAAGTTGTATGGGCCAATGGATATGGCGAAAGAACAATGAAAAGGTAAGGGTTTTGACGTGTTTTTAAAAGTAGGATTTATACTAATAAAAGTTCGCAATCCTCATGAATATGTATATATTGATATATATGCCAAGTTCCATGTGGTTTTTTGGTTTACTTGTAGATATTTTAAATATAATTTTGGTTTACTTGTAGTTTTTTTATAAAGAAGTATAACTAGTTTAGAGAACCCCCATATACAAAGTCTTTATCCATATCCTCATTGTGGAAAATAAATTAGAAAAGATCCCTCACTTCATTCATTTCCATAATCCTAACCTTATTACTATCCCTATTGCAAATACTAGATCCTATTAAACAATGCATGAAGCTAATCCCAATAATCTAGACCCCTCCTCTCATCCCACATGTCAGTGCAAGTATTATAAGGCTCCAAAGGACACTACTACAAAATTATTATTCTTATAATAATAATTCACATCCAAATCCTTGTACATAGATGAGAAATACCTTGATGATCCTAGGGTACACCAATATTTGGACACTTCTCCCCAACAAAAAATAGTCCCT
>JZKD02S0420537.1:152951-184568 GCA_000966675.3 Picea glauca | reverse complement strand
ATTTATGTCGGCTTTAGGCCATTAATTGTAATTATACCTCCTAGTCTCCTATATATACCAATGAGACATTTTCATTTTGAATCATCTTGTACTTGAACATTTAAGTGGGGTAAAACGAGGTTTCCCCCTCGAAGAGGATTATTATCTGAAATTATCTCTTTTTCAAGGCGTTGAGAACCTTTTTAGAGGTTTTTATATGCTATATTGATATTTGGTTCTTAACAAAGAATGACTTGGTGAAGTCCTTAGACAAAATGGATTTGTGATATGTTTTGAGTTCAGAAAATTGAAAGAGAATGAAAGGTTATATGCCACTCATGATTTGGAATTGGTAGCCATAGTGCACATTTTGAAGAAGTGGAGGCACTAACTCATGGGAAAGAGTTTTGAGATAAGAATACACCATAATGGTCTAAAATATTTGTTTGATCAACCTAATTTGAATGTTAGGCAGAGTAGATGGTTGGAATTCCTATGTGAGTATGAGTTTGATATCAATCACATCAAAGGAAAGGAGAACAAAGTGGCTGACACACTCAACAAGAGAGTGCATGAATTGCATGTTACATATATTAGCATGTATCAGATGGATCTTAAAGAAAGAATTTCTGAAGATGAAAATGAAAATTTGTAGTACATGGAAATGGTAAAAAAATTGCAGCAGAAAGATGAAAATTATGAATTGGGAATTGACGAGATTCTCTTGTATAGAAAAAAAGATTTTGTACCCAATTATCCTTAATTGAGGAGTGTTATTTTAAAATAAATGCATAATGTGCCTTATGCAGGACACCCACGATATCAGAAAATAGTTTCAACAGTCAATAGCCAATATTATTGGCCCGACGTGAAGAGGGAGATTGTTGAATACATAGCTAAATGCTTGGAATTTCAAAGGTTCAAGGCTGATCATAGACACCCAACTGGGTTACTATGGCCATTACCCATTCCTGAGTGGAAACAGGAAGTGGTGATAATGGATTTCATCACAGGATTGCCCAGAACAAGAAAGTAGGATGATGCAATCATGGTAGTGGTGGACAAGCTTACTAAAGTGGCCCATTTCATTCCTACGAAGACTACTCATAAGCCAACTAATGTTGTTGATATTTATATGAGGGAAGTATCACACTTGCATGATGCTCCCAAGGCAATGGTTTCTGAGAGGGACCCAAAGTTTACATCAAATTTCTGGAAGGGTTTATTCAAAGGGTTCAGAACAAATCTGAACTTCAACGCTGCTTATCATCCCAAGTCTGATGGGAATAAATAGAGGGTGAACCAAGTCATAGAATATATGTTAATAATGTATGTGATGGAAAAATCATATAAATGGGAATATTATCTACACTTGGTAGAATTTTCCTACAATAATAGGTATCAATCATCACTAAAGATGAGCCTCTTTGAAGCAATTTATTGCAGAAAGTGCAACACCCCAGTAAGATGGGAAAACCCACCTGATAGGGAAGTGGTTGAGCTAGAGTTACTCAAGGAAATGGAAGATAAAATGCTGAAGATTAAGAATAATTTTAAGTCTTCCCAAGAAAGGCAGAAAATTTATTCTAGCAAGAACAAAACTCATAGGGAATTTAAAGTAGGTGATCATGTTTTCTTGAAGGTGAAAGAAAACAGAAGTTCCTTGAAGTTGGGAAACTATCCCAAGTTTGCAACTAGATATTGTGGGTCATTTCAAATCCTAGAGAGGATTGGTCCAGTAGCATATAGGCTTGCATTTCCTGCATGCATGTCTATACATAGTGTATTTCATGTGTCATTGCTTAATAAATATGTACCTTATGCTAATTATGTTATTGATTGGAATGTGATTCAGGTGGAGAAGGAAAACACTTTTCAGGTGGATATGGTGCATATACTGGACAAGAAAAGAAAGAAGCTTCAGAATCGATCCATATGGCTTATAAAATTTCAGTGGACCTTGTATGGTCTAGAGGACGAAACATGGGAGCATGAAGATGCTATGCGAGAAGAGTACCCAAATATTTTTTAAGATTTTGGAAGTCTTGTTGTTGTTGTGTAAGTAAGTTGCACTTAGGATAGTGCAAAACTAAGGGGAGGGTATTGTAACACCCCAAGGTCGATCCCCTATTGAATTTTAATTATGTTTATAGTATGGTGAGCTAAGTGTTTATAAGATGAAGACTTATATGTTTATTAGGCCAGATATTCTAAGTGCTTAAGTCCATGAGCCTAATTTTTGTATATGTAAATACACATATCATTAATAAAATTACACTGCTACATGTAGACCAACCACAAAGAATGTGTTATGGGGAACTAAGCTCCACTGGGTAGGGAAAGGGATGGGGATGAAAGGTTAGGAAAGAGGGGCTAAGCTTGAGGGCTTAACCCAAGGGAATATTCTAATGTATTCTGAAAAAATACTGAAGTTGGGAAAATAAACCCAATTATCCTATGTTCCTTTGAAGGGAGGAATAAAATCCAAGCTCAGAGGAGCATGCTCCTGGAGAGCCAAGTGTCACCTAGGACACATGAAAATTTATGTGATAAGTTCCACCTTTTCTAGGGGTTCATGAACCATTCTGGCCATCTTCTTGAGGAGTTGTCTCTCATCATTGTATCCCTCTCATGATTCTGCAAGATGACCATTCTCACCATTTTCATTTCTCTCTCTCAACATTCTGATGAGTTTGTCAATTTAGTTTCTCATGAGTTCATCATCAGCATGCTAGCCAACCCTTGTGTAGTTCACGAATGGACTGAAAAAGTATGCAACCAAAGTCTTTTCTGGCTTTGTGAACCTCTGTAAATTGTTGAGTCGTCCCCTTCCCTTACCTGATTTTGGTGGTTGTAGATTGAAGAGGTGGGCTGTCAGGCCCGTGGTTGAAGAAGTAGGTCATCAGACCTGTGAGAAACTCTCTCCAGGTGAGAGACTTTGTTGGGAAGTTATTTCTCCTGGAGGGACTCCAGTACTAGCTGCGGAGCTCTGAGAATTCTTGATCTGACCTATTGTTGAAGCCATGGAAGGGAAGTGGAGCATTCTATGGACTATGGAATAGTGAAGATGCATATTCCTGGGGTGGGAAAATAATGTGGGGAATGAGATTCTATGAGTAGAGGGAGTAAGTAGGATCCTTGGATATAATCCTTCTAGTTTCACCATGCAACTTCCCATAACCTCAACCTAGGTATAGGATTCCTTTTCCATAGGTGGAGTTTAGCCCCAACTCGGGGGTGATCCACTGCTGAGTAGGATGAGCAGTGTGGTTTAAGGATGGGAGGTTTGTGGAAGTTTTGCACGTAGTTGGAGGTAATATATTAAAATATAAGTAATAAATATATGTTCTCTATATGATGTGTATTTTGTACATGTTTTATAATGTTATTAGAATTGTTTGTGTTTCTTGCATGTATGCATTATTGTCGCTTCCGCATGAAATGTGTGTGAACAGAATGTTGTGTCGGTTTAAATTTTCATTATATATATATATGTGTGTGTGTGTGTGTGTGTGTGTGTGTGTACATCAGAGAGTTATTTGGATTAGCATGGCCTAGCCTCAGTGGTCAGGGATGTTACAAAATGGTATCATAGCTAAGAGAGATGTCTAGGAAGTGATATGGCCCGACCTGTTGGTGGTTGAGGACATTACAAAATGGTATCAGAGCTAAGAGAGATGTACATGAATTGATGTTTCCTAACCTTTTGTTGGTTGGGGACCTTACAAATCTCCACCTTTCCTTCACTTTCCTTTCCCTCTATTACCTTTCCTTACCTTCACTTTCCTTTCCTTCAATTGTCTTTCCTTTTCCATGCCATGCCATGCCATTCCATAGCATGTCATGATTTTCCTTCACTTGTCATGCCTTTCCTTCACTTTCCTTTCCTTTCCTTCACTTTCCTTTCCTTATCTTGACTTTCCTTCACTTTCCTTTCCTTGCCTTCACTTTCCTTTCCTTCACTTTCCTTGCCTTTCCTTCATTTTCCTTTCATTTCCTTCACTTGCCTTCCCTTGCCTTCACTTGTCTTCCCTTCACTTTCCTTTCCTTCACTTTCCTTGTCTTCACCTTCCTTTCCTTTCCTTCACTTGTCTTTCCTTTTCCATCACATTCCATAGCATGCCTACCTTTCCTTCACTTTCCTTTTCTTGCCTTCACTTTCCTTTCCTTCATGTTCCTTGCCTTTCTTTGCTTTCACTTTCCTTTCCTTACCTTGCCTTGCATTTCCTTCATTTTTCTTTCCTTTCCTTCACTTGCCTTGTCTTGCCTTCATGTGCATTTCCTTAACTTACCTTCACTTTCATTCCCTTGCCGTCATTTTCATTGCCTTGCCTTAAATTCACTTAGCTTTCCTTCATTTTCCTTGCCTTGAATTCACTTTCCTTTCCTTTCATTCACTTGACTTTCCTTTTCCATTCCATGACATGCCCTTCAATAGAATTCCATTTTTTGCCTTCATTTTCCTTTCCCTACCTTCACTTGCCTTTCCTTTCCTTCACTTTCCTTGCCTTTCCTTTCCTTTCCTTCACTTCACTTGTGTTTCATTTTCTATGCCATGCCATGCCATTCCATAGAATGCAATGTCTTTCCCTCACTATCCTTGCCATTCATTCATTTCCTTCACTTGCCTTCACTTTCCTTAACTTGCATTCACTTGTCTTTCCTTTCCTTCACTTTCCATTTCATGCCTTGCCTTCACGTGCCATTCCTTACCTTCACTTTCCTTTCCTGATCACTTTCCATGTCATGCATTTCCTTCACTTTCCTTATAACTTTCCATGCCTTTCCTTCACTTTCCTTTCCTTATCATTTTCCATATCATGCATTTCCTTCAATTTCCTTATAAATTTCCCTTCCTTTCCTTCACTTTCCTTGCCTAACCATATGCAATAAGGATTGAGAAAAACCCTATTGTCATAGATACTCCGACAAATGGTTTTTCAATGGATGGAATGATAGAGGAGCCCCCCCTAGTTGAAAAGTGGTGCTCTGGATCCAATGCAAATAATGGTTCTCCCATCCAAGTCTTGGTTTGGTTTTTATCATGAGTTGCAACTTGCCTCTTCAAGTCATTCACAGACATGTGGCCAATTTGGTCTAGGGGCATAAAATACAAATCGAGTGGCATAATGGAATTATGTAAGCTACGACAAGTATATTTAGCCAAGGACCATGTGAATACAATACCCACAAATTATAAACACAATGTTCTTGAACACCAACCCCCTCTTGAAAAACTACATTATGCCTCATTGACAAAAACCCTAGTGTCAGAGATACTCCAACAAACTATTTTTTAGTGTCTGGAATGATAGGGGAGGGGCCCTCCTAGTTGAAACTTGGTTCCTTGGATTCATTGCAATGGATGGTTGTCCCATCCAAGTCCCATTTTAATTTTTATCAGGAGTTGCAACTCACCTCTTCAATCCATTCAGGGACATGTGGCCAATTTGGTCCAGGGACATAAAATATAAACCAAGTGGAATAACAAAGTTTTGTAAGCTCCCACAAGTATATTTGGCCAAGTCCCATGTGAATACACTACCCACAAATGCCTGACACAATGTTCTTGAAGGCCAAGCCTCTCTTTCAAAATTGTACTATGCCTCATTGACCAAAACCCTAGTGCCAAATATTATCCAACAAATGGTTTTTCAGTGGATATAATGACAAAAGAGCCTTCCCAAAGTTGAAACCCAATTCTTTGTATCCAATGCAACTGACGATTCTCCCATCTGAGTCTTGGTTTGAGTTTTATCATGAGTTGCAAATAACCTCTTCAAGCCATGCAGGGACATGTAGCCAATTTGGTTCGAGGGCATAAAATACAAACTGAGTGGAATAATGGAGTTATGTAAGATCCCAAATGTATATTTTTCCAAGGCCCATGCGAATTCACTAGCCAAAAATGCCTTACATAGTGTTCTTGAAAACTGATCCCCTCTTCAGAAATTGCACTATGCCTCACTCACCAAAACCCTAGTGCTAAATATACTCCAACAAAAAAATTTCTGGTGGATGAAATGACAGTGGAGGGGCACCTCTAGTTGAAACCTGATGCTCCATATCGAATGAAACTAACGGTTCTCCCATCCAAGTCTCGATTTGATTTTTATCATGATTTGGAACTCACCTCTTCAATTCATTTAGGGACATGTGGCCAATTTGGTCTCAGAGAATAAAATACAAACCAAGTAGCATAAGGGGCTTTCGTGATCTCCCAAAAGTCTATTTGGCTAAGGACCATGTGAATAAACTACCCAAAAATGGCCGACATAGTGTTCTTGAAAATCGACCCCCTCTTCAGAAATTGCACTATGGCTCATTAACCAAAACTCTAGTGCCAAAGATACTCCAAATAATGATTTTTCGGTGGAGGGAATGACAACGAAGTGGCTCCCCTAATTGAAACCCAATTCTATAGATCCAATTCAACTGATGTTTCTCCCATCTGAGTCCCAATTTGATTTTTATCGCGAGTTGCAACTCGTCTCTTCAAGTCATTCAGGGACATATGACCAATTTGGTGCAAGGGAATAGAATACAAACTGAGTGGCATAACCAAGTTCCATAAGCTCCTACAAGTCTATTTGGCCAAGTCCCATGTGAATACACTACCCATAGATGTCCAGCATTTTTTTTTGAAAATCGACCCCCTCTTTAGAAATTGCATTATGCCTCATTGACCAAAACCCTAGTGTCGAAGATACTCCAAGAGACATTTTCTGATGGATGAAATGATAATGGAGGGGTATTGCTAGTTTAAACTCGGTGTTTTAGATCCAATGCAACTAACAGTTCTCCCATCGAAGTCTTGATTTTAGTTTTATCATGAGTTGCAACTCTCATCTTCAATCCATTTAGGGGAAGGTGGCCAATTTGGTCTGGGGGCATAAAATACAAACCAATTGGAATAACATAGTTTCATAATCTCCCACAAGTCTATTTTGAAAACTCCCACATGACTACACTACCCACAAATTTCCAACATAGTGTTCTAGAAAATCGACCTCCTCTTCAGAAATTGCACTATGCCTCATTGATCAAAACATTGGAATTCTCATGCAAGTATTTTTATATAATAAATATGGGATAACAAGTTGTAGAATTACATGCTTAATGAATCCTTTGATGGAATTGAAAGTGAATGCAAGGAAAGGCATGGAAAGTGAAGGGAACACATGGAAAGTGAATTCATGCCCTGGAATGACATGGTATGAAAATACAAGTCATGGAAATTGAAGGAAATGCAAGGCATGGAAAGGAATGGCATGGCATGGAAAAGGAAAGGCATGACAAGTGAATGTAAGGAAAGGAATGGAATGGCATGGCATGGCATGACATGGTAAGACATGGTATGGAAAGGCATGGTTTGGAAAGACAAGACATGGAAAGTGAAGGAAAGGAAAGGCATGGAAAGGAATTGATCCATATGGATGTCAGTGGCCTCCCACCTATTCCAACTGGTTCATTTTGCAATTTTTCTAGTTTGGCAGCTTGTTTCCCAATTTTTGGGTCCCTGACTTGTGAGGTCATTTTGAGGCCCTAAACAATGTTTTTAGGGATCTCCACAGTGGAAAATGGCCTTTTATAGATAGTCGCAAAATGCGTATTCCTCGGATGGACCTTTCCAAATGGCTACCATGCACCTAAAATGAAGATCATATGCAAAATTTACGACCTCAGGAAGTTGATGTACTAACTTAACCAAACGGGACCCACATGACTTTTGGTGCTTCATCTCCTAGGGTTAGGTTTTTGGATGTCTAGGGTTTTGAAATTTTTGTTTATTATAAAAATTCCTTCAGAGCCTCATTGTAATAATATTCTTGAGAATGAGCGTATTTTTTACATCTCTTCTCAGAGATAAGCCACCACCATTCCAACAAGCTTGTTTTCCACTGCATTTTATAGTTTCATCTTATTTCCTTATTGAATAGAAAACTGGTTTTACTCTGTCTTTGTTATTCTGTCTTAAGCACATTTTAATAATCTATATTCATTTTTTTTCTCATAAAATCTAGATCAGTGGTATCTGAGTGATATTATCATTTTCATCTTAATGCATGTCCCCAACGAGGTCAGGATACAAAGAATTGGGTCTCCAACTTGTTTCTCTTGAGGAAAAAATCCCTCACATGCCCAAATGATCTCTCATGGAAAGAGAAAAGAAATATCATGGGATAGGATATCCTTTCAAAATGTTGCTTGAGGAATCCCTCATGCAACATAGGAACAATATGATGGATAGTTTCATGCAAATCCTTTGGCAGCTGCCAACAAGTGACACATCTTCCTCGATCAGAGGCACCACCCAGTTCAAGGTACAAATCAACTTCGATATTCCTATATTTTAAGGTCAGATAGATGCATATGCTATAGAAAAGTGGTTGAATCTACTAGAAGGGTATTTTTCTATCCATAACTTTTCAAATAGAGAAAAAATTACTTTTGTGCTGCTCAAAGTCGTTCCCCATCTCAATGATTGGTGGGAAAATTTTTGTGATCAAAACGAAACAAAGGAACCCTTATTATTTACAGTCGTGGCCACCTTGGAATCTTTCAGGGATTCTATTAAGGAAAAATAGTACCTTGTCAGAAGTTATGATGAATTCTATAACAAATGGACCACACCGTGACAAGAAAGAGACCAAGCAGTGCCATATTTCACAAATATCTTCCAGACCCTACGCACCCAGTTGGGTATAAAATATTCAAAGAACATATAGTGCTAAAGTATCGTAGTGATATGCATATATACATCCAAACCAAAATGGAATTTATGGAAATCTCGTCCTTGGGTATGGCCTACCGATATGCCATCAAAATCGACCAGATGCTCAAACAAAATACGTGATAATTTGGGCTTGGGAACCCCTCGCAAAAAAAACATGAAAGGGAAGACCCAACCTACAGAACAAAGGATAGAGAAAATATGGATAGTACCAGGACACCCAGTCCAATCCATAAGAAAAGAAGTACACCATAAAGAAAAATAAGGATACTAGGAAGTGGTGTTACTTCCATAAGAGCCATTGACATAATATTGTTGATCATCATTCAAAGCAGTCATTGGTGGTCGACGTGAAAGCATATGAATCAAATGTGGGTTCTGACTCTGAGGAAGAACAAGAAAGGGGAAGACAAATCATTGATGTGGAACCTAGTGCCATTGTTATTACCACCAAGCTCCATCCTGGTGAACCAAACAAGCCAGAAGAAGGAGAATGCCTTTTCCATTCACAGATGTGGGTAAAACGCACCACGTTGAAATTCATCGTTGATAGAAGTAGCCATAAGAACCTCATATAAATAGAGGTTGTCAAGTCATTGGTCCTTCCAACAAAACTGCACCCGTATTCATACACCATTGAATGGATTTGCCAAGGAAGTGATCTTCACGTCAGCCAACTGTGTCAATTGTCGTATGACATTAAGCCCTTCAAAGAAGAGGTATTGTGTGATGTTTCTCCTCTTAAGGTTTGTAATGTTATTTTGGGCCAACCTTGTTTATGGAAACATCATGTTGTATATGAGTTTATGCCTCGTAATATTATTATTAATTTGAGTAGGAGATTGTACAGGATACCCGAGGCAATCCCTCCTAGTGCTATTTCCTTGATATTTGCCAAGAAATGAAGGAAGGTCATCTCTCAAACCAGTAAATTTTTCTTCTTCACGATTCTCTCTCAGAGTAAGAGAAATATCATAGCCACATCCATGGCATATATGGCCGATCTCTCCACAGAAAAGAATCAAGTGGATAAGGTCATGGAAGAATACTCAAATATCTTCTCCTCTCCTGTTAGGGTACCTCTACACTACCACGTTAAGCATCCAATCGATCTGACCCGAGGCTCACCGCTACCCAATTGGCCGATCTACCACTACTCTATATTAGAAAATGAGGAGATCAAGAGGAAAATCTAAGAACCTCTCCATAAGGGGCACATCTGTCCCAACTCATCACCTTGTGGGAGCCCAATCATAGTGGTGCAGAAGAAAGATGGGACCTAACGTATCTGCATTGATTACTAGGCCCTGAATAAAATCATATTCCAGAACCATTACCCGATTCCCTGAATTAACGACCTCCTTGATCACCTCATGGGGGCCAAATACTTTAGTAAGATTGATCTGAAGTCTGGCTACCACCAGGTCCCAATAGAACCTACAGATGTATGGAATATTTCCTTCAAGTCAAAAGAACGTCTTTTTGAATGGTTGGTCATGCCCTTTGGTTTGACAAATGCTCCAACAACTTTTATGAGGATGATGGATGATAGCCTGTGAAATTTCACCAATAATTCTTTATTGGTGTATCTAGATGACATCCTCATATACAACATGACTCAGACGGAAAACTTGTATCATATTCAACAGGTTTTTCACACCCTACGACATCAAAAACTATATGCAAACTTAGAAAATTGCTCCTCTGTCATGGACAGGGTCCATTACTTAGGCTACATTGTTGATCACCAAGGTGTTCATGTGGATCCATCCAATATCCAGGTCATTCATCACTGGCCATCCCCAACCGCACTCACTAAGATTTGGATTTTCTTGGGCCTCACCAATTTCTATCACAGGATCATGTTGGGATTCTCTCATATCGCATGGGTCATCCACCAAGTAACCAGGGGTGGCAATAAGGAAACAATTGTGTGGGGCCTATCCCAACAACAAGCTTTCGATAACTTGAAGAAACATTTGTTCCCATCCCCGGTACTTTCATTATTGGACCTACAAAATCCCTTTGAGGTCGAGACAAATGCTTTAGACTATCCTATGGGGATATTTCTCATTCAACATGACCACCCCATGGCGTATAATAGTGAGACCCTATCATATGTTGTCCATAAGTACCCTACTTATGAAAAATAAATGTACTCCATTGTGAAAGCTTGTTGCTAGTGGAGACATTACATTCTTGGGAAGGAGATAGTAATCCACACTGATCACAACCCACTACAGTTCATGTAGACCCAAGGAAAATTGCAGAATGACCACCATCATAATTTCTCTACATACTTACATCAGTTCCACCTTAACATCAAGTATAAAATAGGAAGTACCAATCGAGTTTTTGATTGCCTAAAAAAAACTCCATTCATGGCACTCACCATGGTGCTAGACTCTTGCAGACATGAGACCTATGGATGGCCCCACCTCTATGGGACAGACCCTGAATTCTCCACCACGTACCAAATGATGGGAGAAAACTTAGTGGTTTCTAATTTCCATCTTCAGGATGGGATGTTGTGTCATGTTGGCCATCTTTGTGTTCCATCAAGCGAGCACCTGAAGCTGATTTTGGAATATCACTACAGTCAAGTGGAACTATGTTGAAAATACAGTGGTAGTGTTGGAGAAAGATCTCTACTGGCTGAAACTTTGACAGGATGTCGACAAGTATATCAGGTTGCACACTTCCTGTGATATTGCCAAACCAACCACTAAGAAACAAGGGTTGTACACCCCTCTTCCTACTCTTGAAATTATGTGGGAATCCATATCAATGGACTACATGTTGGGCCTCCCATCCACCAAGAGGGGCAATGACTATTTTTGTGGTTATTGATCGCTTTTCCAAGACAGTGATTATGGTCGCCTATAAGAAGAACATCACTACAGAGGCCACTGCCAAGCTATTCTTTGAATATGTCTGAGTACACTTTGGGATCCCATAAGCCATTGTATCAAATTGGGATAGTTTGTTCCTCAACACATTCTGGTCGAGCCTCTAGTCATTTCTATATACCAAGATCACCAAATCAAGTGCCTTCCACCCCCAGACAGATGACCAACTAAGGTCATCAATCATATGATCCTACATATCCTACACATGTACAATTTCAAGAACCCCCACACATGGCATGAGAGTCTTCCATATGTCTATCATAGCCACAATTGATCCCTACATAGCTCAACATGCCACAACCCTTTTCAGGTGGGGTTGGAATTCCAACCATTAGGCCCCATGGATGTTGCACTAACCTTGGCAACCACCTTAGTCGAATCTCTCCTACTCCACTAGAAGATAACAAAGCCATCTGATTCATTGAGTGGATCCATCACATCCACCAATAGGTTCAAGATATTTTACAGAATTCCAATGCCAAGTACAAGCAATGCCATAATCAACACCAAGTGCCCCATAAGTGTTAGGTGGGCGACAATTTTTTTTTTCAATTACAAAAAGAACGCCTTACAGGGGCCCATCGAAATATTTTCCCACTCTAGTATGGGTCATAAACCATCGCCAAGGTTGTGGGTGACAATGCGTTTTCACTCAACATTCCCTCGTTCCTTGGCCTGCACCCTGTCTTCAACGTGGCTCTCCTTCAACCATATTTCCCACCATTATTGGACACCTCAGAGATAAAAAAGTAGTTGAAACCAACAAATATCTACCCTGACTACATGCAATAGGAATCCAATAATTAGATTGTGGACACATAGATCAATGTAACTTGATAGAAAAGGATCCAGCTTTATCGAGTTGTCAAAGCAGGGTAGCTCTTGCACCAAGGCAAGTGGCTCACCCGAGGCCAAATTCAGTAGAAATTTCCTCATCTGATGGGGGAAATCAACACAATGGATACCATTTCTTCCTAAGGGGGGAGGATTGATCCATATGGATTTCGGTGTCCTCCTACCTATTCCAACTTGTTCATTTTGGCAGTTTTCTAGTTTGGTAGTTTTTTTCCTAGTTTTCAGGTCCTTGACTTGCTAGGCCGTTTTGAGGCCCTAAACAACAGTTTTAGGGCTCTCCACAGCCTAAAATGTCTTTTTATATATAGTAACAAAATACATATTCCCCGTATAGACCTTTCCAACGAGCTATCGTGCGCCTAAAATGGAGATCGTATGCAAAAGTTACGACCCTGAGAAGTTGATGTACTGACTTTTGGCACTTCATCTCCTAGGGTTAAGTTTTTGGATGTCTAGGGTTTTTGAAATTCCTTTTTATTGTATAACTACCTTCAAATCCTTATTGTAATCATCTTCTTGTGAATGAGCATAGTCATCACATCTCTTCTCAGAGATAAGCCATCGCCATTCAAGCAAGCTTGTTTTCCACTGCATTTTACAGTTTCATCTTATTTCCTTAATGAATAGAAAACCAGTTTTATTGTATGTATGTTATTCTGTGTTAATCATCCTTTAATAATTAGTATTCATTTCATTCTACTGATAAAATCCGGATCAAGCATGACATGGAAAATAATTGCATGGTAGGGAAAGGCATGGCATGGAAAAGGCAAGGCATGCCAACTGAATGCATGGCAAGGCTTGTAATGGCATGACATGGTAAGTCATGGGATGGAAAGGCATGGTATGGAAAGACAATACATCGAAAGTGAAATAAAAGTAAAGGAATGGAAATGCATGGCATGGAAAGGCATTTTATGGCAAGGCATGGCATGGAAATTCATACCATACCATACCATGCCAAGGCAAGGCACACTGTACCATAGCATACCATACCATTTATATTTCCATTTCCAATGGAAATGCATGTGGTACCATACCATACCATTGCCAATGCATACCATACAATGGCAAGGAAATGCATACCATTGGAATTGCCAATGAATACCATACAATGGGAAGGAAATTCATACCATTTCCATTGCCAAGGCATAACATACCAATGCCAATGCATACCATACCATACCATAACATACCATTGATTTCATTGTATGGTATGTATTGGTATGGTATGCAATGGAATTGACAATGGAAATGTAAATGGTATGGTATGGTATGCATTGGCATTTCCAATGGAGATGCATACCATACCATGCCATTTCAATTGCCAATGCCAATTAATACCATACCAATGCATACCATTTCATTTTCCAATACATACCATTTCCATTGCCAATGCATGCCATTTCTATTACCAATACATACCATACCATTTGCATTGCCATTGCCAATGTCAATGCATACCATACCATACATTTTCCAGTGCATAGCATACCATACCATTGCCAATGCATACCATACAATGGAAAGGAAATGCATACTAGTGTATGCACTGTATGGTATGTATTGGCAATGGTATGGTATGGTATGGTATGGTATGCATTGACAATGGAAATGGAAATGGTATGCATTGGCAATGTTATGGTATGGTATAGTATGCATTGGCATTAAAAATGGAAATGGAAATGGTATGATATGGTATGGTATGCATTGGAATTACTATATCATACCATATCATTACCATTACCATTTCCATTTTCAATGCCAATGCATACCATTGTCATGCAACTCATACCATATAAATGTAATGCATACCATAACATACCATTTTCAATGCATACCATTGTTACATGCATTGTATGGTATGCATTGGCATTGTCAATTTCAATTCCAATGCATACCATACCATACAGTTTCCATTTCCATTGGCAATGTCAATGCATGCCATTGCTATGCAATGAATACCATACCAATGCAATGCATACCATTTCCGTTTCCAATACATACCATTGACAATTCATACCATTACCATTGACAATGCATACCATTACTATTGCCAATACATACCATATCATTTTCATTTCCATTGACAATGCCAATGCATACCATACCATAACATACCATTGACATTCAATGCATACCATACCCATGCAATGCATACCATAGAAGGAAATGGAAAGGCAATGCATACCTTACCAATGCATACCATACAAGGAAATGGAAAGGCAATGCATACCATACCAATGCATACCATTTACATTGCCAATGCATAGCATTGCCACTTCCATTTCCAATGCATACCATACCATAGCATACCATTTCCAATGCATACCATACCATTGGCAATTCATACCATACCATTTTCATTACCATTTCCATTTACAATGCTAATGCATACCATACCATACCATACCATACCATTTCCAATGCTTAGCATTTACATTACCAATGCATATCATTTTCATTTCCAATGCATACCACACCATATCATACCATTGCCAATGCATACCATTTCCATTGCCATTTCCAATGCATACCATTTCCATTGCCATTTCCATGCATGGTAATGGCATGGAAATGTTTCAAAATGGCATGGCATGGAATGACTTGAAAAGGAAAGACAACGACATGACAATGCAAAGGCATGGAAATGGCATGGAATCAAGAGGTTTCTAGGATTGGGTTTGGGAGGGTCCTTTGTCTCCTTCTGTTCTCTAACAAAACAATTGGGTAGGAATTTTCAATAAACTATCATATATGGTGAAGTGAAAATAATAATGGTTTCAAGTCTCCCTGGAGGAATTTTGGTAGAATAACATTATTTTCTTTAGTGTGTCATGAAATGTAACCTCAAAACCTACATTTGTATGTGGAAAATGATACCCATTCTAAGATCTAGTTTCCATGTGAACTCTCTCATTCTATTGATCAAAATCAATATGTTTAGTGGACATCATGGAAGACTAAATAAATTTTATTAATAATTGATGGGTTTAATAAAATTTGCATATACCCACTACAAAATCTAAACAAACATGTGCATTAATGATTCCTTGACTAGTCTTTTTGGAATTTATTAAGGGTTACACATAAATCAAATTATTTTATATATGTCACGCATAGAAAGAGGGGATTAATGTGTGTTCCCTAGAAGATAACATTGATCTGAAATTGTTAAGTGATTTACAATTATGTAGAAGATAAATGAGAGAATTTATTTCTATAATAAATATTGTAATATTCCTTTTTTAAGGTCACAATATTTTCAAGTGACCACTATTTGAGTGTGGATTGTCATTGGATTTATATGGAGATAACTCAAGAGGTAGTCCATATAGTTGTATGTGAGTTATAATATGGATATCCACAACATTTATGCAAATATTGTAGAAGGAATGGTCTATCAATGATGTAGAGATACGTGGTTGATTAGCAAGCAATGCCACTTGAGAACCATTAATTACTTATGGATTTAGCACTTAGAAATATTTTCCACCATAAGTTATTCCTTAATTTATAATGCAAGTATTTATAATCACTTTAGAAACAAATCAAGGTATTAATACACATAAAATTCATACACTTTGAAATTCATATATTCATCAACATCAAATGTAGAAAAAATGAGAATAATAAAAAAATGTTGCATGAAATCTCTCTCTCTCTCTCTCTATCTCTCTCTCTCTCTCTCTCTCTCTGTGGGTGTGTGTGTGTGTGTGTGTGTGTGTGTGTGTGTGTGTGTATACTCAACATTGTCTAAATTGTACATTTTTTACAAAGTGGCAACTCATGCCCATTATACAAAGAGATAACAAGTTCCCTAACATAAAAAAAAACTGTATCGTGGCCTAGCTACAAAATGGTAATAGTTGGTCAATCATTGACCATTTCCACCATCGTCACCCTCAAGATCATTGTGAAAATCTATCTTTATTCTCTTGCTCTAGGATGCACCTCGAGAGGTTCTAGCCCTGAGCGTGCTTCGATGCTCTAGAAACTACACAAACAATAAGCAATGTTATAAGTTATTTTCATCAATGAATTAATAGACATAAAAATTGATACTTTGTAATTTAACCTAAGAAAACTCACCACACATTAAATTGTCAATCATGAGGGTGTTACCCTCCTCCGTGACCCCAATATCTTTGTAATGCCACCCTGCATTAGTTACAAAGATCAAGTCAAGAAAATTAAGAAAATATGCATAAAATAAAATTCATGAAACATAAAAAATTATCATGAATGCATTATCTCACCATGAATATCTCAGACATCGATGGATATTCACTAGTAGATGGAGCATTAGGTTGTACAAGCTACTCCATGACAACCTATTCTATGGTAGTCTCTATCGTTATGGCCAAAAGTGGTGGTGGGGGTGGGTGGTAGACAAGTGGGTTGTGATAGACCCTCACATGTTGTACAAGTGATTCTAACACCCTAGGCCTAGAGAAAGGAAACTCATAAGAAACGCCCAGGTACCCAAGAGGTGCAATACTACTATACCTAAAAAATATATCGGTGACCTGCATACATATGAATAAAATTGAACTATTAATACCAAATAGTAAAATTCAAAAACATAAAAAAAAACAATTTGAGAATTATATGATATTTAAATTTACACATGATACCTGTGATGCTGGTGACTTGTCCATCCTATATGGAAAATCCCTGGCATCGTTTGTGCCAAATCCTATAGAAACAAAAGAACATGTAAAAATTTTGAGGATGTCATAAAATAAATAAATGGGTATGTTCAATATATCAAATGTGATACATACATGTGTGTACGGTGCAACCAATGAACATGTTGCCTCTATTGTTTCATTAGTGGTGGGGCTAGGCACTGATGCATCCATTGGTGTAGAGGGTCTGCAGCTAGGACGCAACAACTACAAAAAAACATACAATCAAATATCTATATAAATACACAAAATACAAAATAAATATATAACAATGAAGAACATAAATAGGTTTAAGATACTAACCTCCTCCATGAATTTATGTTGTCCACTGGGATTTATAGGCCCACAACATGTCTTCCCACAACTCGAGCATCTATGAGGTTAACATGGATGGTTTTTATGTACATATTCCCTCTCCTCACTATACTCTCATGTGCATGATGACGCTCCAACTCCTCTATCAATATCACTAGAAGGCACCTCCTCCTGAGACGACACCAAACTCCCCCCCTCTCCTTTCTCTCCTTCGGGGCTGGATTGACCTCCTAGTCTAGGATCATTCAAGTCGTTGATTTGAATGACTCATCAGGATCCTGATGGAACCGATTCCAACTTCACATAGGCCCTTTTTCAATTCCTTAACACCCACGATGTAGTACCTGCAGACCCTATCTTTGTGCTTTCAACTCTTATTCCAACATGCGATAGCTCTGAATGCTAGAATTCCTTGTTGATGTGACCATAGGATATGACTGTGGGACAACTCCCTTTGCAATCCTACACTTCAGGACTTTCACAAATGGCTTTCTCCTCCTTCCTAATTTTTGAATCGATGAATGCTTCGGGACCAAATCTATGGTCCACGCTCTTCTCGCAATCAACGGTTGCGATCAAATCGCAAGTTCGGACTTCATGAGTCCTGTCTACTCTCGACACTTATTTTTTGAATTGTCAATCAATGAAGGGATGATCCTTTTCCACACATCCTTCTAGATCCAATGAACTTGACTGAGATCACTCTTCACAACTTCGTGAAGATCCTTGTTTGCTCCCACAAACCTTCTAAAGTTCCTTCTCCCAAACCTCTCGATCTTCTGCCACCTATCTCCTCCTTGACGATGGGTGACTTCTCCATCTTCTGGATTTCAGTGAGTCCTTAGTTCCTTTTCACACTTAGTGCAATCTTACCTTTCGAGACATAGACTGTTCTCGAAGGATTTCTAGACTCCTTGCAGAGTTTTGCATAGAATTCCTTTTGTGACTTTCCTCGGCTTGAAAACCTCCAAGGCTTCAAGTTCTTCTGTGAGTTCTCCATGCCCTCCTGGAAGTTTCTTTCCCTTCCTCTTGAGCTTATAAGGTGAACTCGTGACACCTTAGGTGAACTCCTTGCACTTGGATTAGTTCTTCGATGGCTTATCCCTCGGATTTATGGAAAGGTTTAAGGTACCTCCTTTCCTTTGTCGATGCACTCCTTACAAATCCTTCCTTCACTAGAATGTTCAAAAATTCTGGGATTCTTCTACACCTTCAACTATGTATTTCCTAGGTATTCTCACACAAGCTCGATGCCTTACTGACAGTGTATTCCAGAGTACTTGGTGACTCTACATTGTGCCTCTCTCCATGCATTCTTTATTTCAAGGGACTTAATTGCCTTGAAATTTCTTCCTGAGTCTGTAAGTAAATTTGGTGTGCCCTCCTGGCTGCTTCTCTTCTAACTCCACTGAGTTTAGACTTGCACTCCTTGCGTTGGCTAACAAATTTTTCCATCTCTGTCACTCACTCCTTTCACTTAGCCTAGAGAACCAGACTTCACTTAACACACTCTCAGATAGGACACTATATCTCTATCCCTGTAGACTATTTCTAGCATCCATCTACAATTCCCAAATGTGCAAATGACATTCATAACACAACATCCATTCAATAGAAATGTAAAATAGGAAAAACTATCATTTTATATTAATGATGGAATGCCAAATTACAATGGTGGAGTCCGAGTTGCAACTGAGTCTCAACTCTCTATGCCTCTTCTTACAACATGACTTGTCTAAATCAAAGCCAACCCAACCCAGTCCAACCTTCTACCATCTAAACTCCAACCATCTAACCTCTACTTTTCAACCATTAGAAAGATTTATACAATAGGGGCTCAAATGAGCTTCCCTCAAAAGCTAACTAATGGTGACCTAAGGCTTATCAAAAGGCCAAATTACAATGATGGAAATTGTGCTCCAAATCAGATACAGATCTATTTCATTGTCAGCCTATTAATAGAAACCTTATCTCAAGCTTGTGCAAAATCATGATTTGTCTCTTCCATATTGTCTTCAATTAATGTCTAGATCCTGTCTTGGATTCTCAAGGAAAAAATGAGAGGGTGTTGCCTCTCCTTCTTTGAATCTACACCACACATGTTGATTAGCTAGAGCATGCTGATATGGAGCAATGCTCCTGCATCATACTCCACAGTGGAAAAAATCATGATCTCCTTCTCATGAGCTTTCCAACGTGGTTGAAATCCACCTGGATCCCAAACTTTCTCTTGGAGAAGTATCTCATATTCTTTGCCTCACCACTGCTTCTACTCTCACATCTTCCCCACTAATCGTGTAGTTATTCTCTCATTCATCTTCCTCTTGCTAACTGATTATGTTGTTGGCCTTGAAATCAACTTCCTTACCTCCTCGATCACTCCATCTAGATCCTCTATCGGTTGGCTCTTCTGTTGAAGACTAGCTCCCTGCACTCCCTCCTTATCAATGGGTGAATCACATTGATTTCCCAAGACATCCTAGTCTTCTGCAGTATCCACTCCTATAGGCTCCTTTTCACTGAACTGTTGCTTAGCTATCACTTCTCCTGATAGATTTTCTCCTGCCAGTCCTTCGGTTGTTCCCATTCCATATTCCTCCAGCTATGAATTTTTATTTTGTATCTCCTCCATCATGGATATTCCTTGGCTACCACCTTTTGGTTCTGGATTTCCCAACCAATCATCCAGTGCCTTCAACTCCAATTCCCATTGAGTGAATAACTCAATCGGGCATTCTCCTCTTGTTGGGACAAACATCAGTATATGTTTTGTTTCCTCCATGACAATATATGTTGGCTATCCTTTTGTCATTTCTGCAACACCTATACTAACCTCTCATTGGCCTCTTAGTAGGAATATCTCGACTCTTTCAATGATCAGAATGTCCCTCTAATCCCCCTCCTTCACCATGACAAATGTCTCTAGCTTCTCATCATATTCATTCATGCAGCTCACAATTCTGCATGAATCTCTATCTAAATGAGGTCTCACTCCTACCTCCTCTTCATCTGTCAATGAACTCTCCTCTAATATCATCTCTTCTCCCTTCCCCACATAGAAATATGGGATGTCTCCTCTGCCCACCAAGAATTTTATGAGATCCACTAATCCCTACCCATTGCCCACCTCACATTTTATGAACCTCTTTCCAGATATCTTTGCCTTATGACCAAGGTTTTCAGCATGCCTCAGCCTCCTCTTTAACCTCTGTTGCTCCCATCTGGTCAACAAATTTTGAACAGGCCATCTGGTAGTCCTCTTCAAAGTAAATTTGTATCTCTAGTGTACCTTTGACTCCTTCTACATTTTGAATGCTAGATTCTCCATCTGTGCTCAAATTTCACTGAGCTCCTTGACCACTTCTGCCTTTCTCTTCTGCAAGTGGACTTCTCCCCACTCATGTTTATGACTGTCAATGGCCATTTAACTTTTTTTACAACTCACCTGGTTGTTTATCATTTGTTATGTGCCTTGCAACAACTCCAATAGAGCATCGTACTCTGTCTCCGTGGTTTACAGAAATCAATTATGCATCTACTCCTTTTTCTCCTTCCCTCTACTTGAGAGAAATCAAGCTCTGGCAACTGCTCTTTGATACCATGTGATGCCAACCTGCCCCCCTCTCATTTATCTCCTTCATGGATCACTCGACATCCTATTCTAGGATCATTCAATCCATTGAGTCGAATGACTTGTCAGGATCCTATTGGAATTGATTTCAACTTGACATAGGCCCTTTTTCAATTCCTTGGCACCTAAGATGTAGTACATGTGGGCCCTCTCTTTTCTGTTTCAACTCTTATGCCAATAGGCGCTAGATATGGATGATAGAATTCCTTGTTTATATGACCACGGCCTACAAACGTGAGCCAAATCCCTTCATTATCCCATAATTTGGGACTTTCTCGAGTGGATTTCTCCTCCTTCCCGATTTTCGAATCAACGAATAATTTGGGACTAGATCTACAGTCCATGCTCTTCTCATGATCAACAACTCTGATTGAATTGAAAGTTAGGACTTTGTGAGTCTTGTATCCTCTTGACTCTACTTTTATGAATTGTGAATCAGTGATGCACTGATCCTTTGCCATGTGTCCTTCCAGATCCAACGACCTCGATTGAGATCGCTCTTCGCGACTTTGTGAAGATCCTTGTTTGCTCCCACAAACTTTCTAAAGTTCCTTCTCTCGAACCTATTGATATTCTTCCACCTATATACTCCTTAACGATGGGTGACTTCTCCATCTTCAGTACTTCAGGGAGTCCTTGACTCCTTTGCACACTTAGCACAATTTCACCTTTCAAGACTTAGACTATTCTCGAAGGATTTTTGCACCACTTCCATAGTTTTGCACAAACATCCTTCTGTGACTTTTCTCAGATTGAAAACCTACAAGGCTTCAAGTTCCTATATGATTTCCTCATTCCCTCCTATTTGTGTCACGCCCTTCATCCTGAGATTATAAGGTGAACTCTCGACACCTTAGGTGCGCTCCTTGGACTTGGCTCAGTTCTTCGACGACTTCTCCCTTGGCGTTATGGAAAGGTTTAAGGTACCTTGATCCAGATTTTATGAGAAGAACAAAATGACTATATATTATTAACAAGTTCTTAAAACAAAATAACAAAGATATAGTAAAATTGGTTTTCTATTCAATAAGGAAATAAACTAAAACTGTAAAATGCAGCGGAAACAAGCTTGTTGGAATGGTGGTGGCTTATCTCTGAGAAGAGATGTGATGGATGTGCTCATCCACAAGAAGATGATTACAATGAGGCTCTAAAGTCATTTTTACAATAAGAAGGAATGTCAAAAACCCTATACATCGAAAAACCTAACCCTAGGAGATGAAGTGCCAAAAGTCATGTGGGCCCCGTCTGGGTAAGTTAGTACATCAACTTCCCAGGGTCGTAACATTTTCATACAATCTTTGTTTTAGGTGTATGATAGCCCACTGGAAAGGTATAGTTGAGGAGATTCATTTTGGGGGCTCATTAAGGAAGCTCGATCCCAAAAAACCTTCATTTAGGCCCTCAAAATCACCTAGAAAGTAAATTGCCAAAATTGCCAAAACATTGTTTTGAGCCAGTTGGAAAAGGTGCATGGCCATCGATATCCACCTAGATAAATCCTCCATCCTTAGGAAGAAATGGTATCCATTGTATTGATTACCCCCATCAGATGAGGAAATTTCTATTGAATTTGGCCCTAGGTGATCCACTTGCCTTGGTGCAGGAGCTACCCTACTTTGATGACTAGATAAAGCTAGATCCTTTGCTATCGAGTGCCCTTGATATATGTTTCCACAATATGATCATTGGATTCCTATTTTATGAAATCAGGGTTGAGATCTATTGGTTTCATTTGTTCTGCTACATCTGAGGTCTCCAATAATGGTGGTAAATAAGGGCGAAGGAGATCCACGTTTGACACCGGGTACAGGCCAAGGAAATGAGGAATGTTGAGCTCAAAAGAATTATCCCCCATGGCCTTGGTGATCTTGTAGGACCCATAAAAGAGTGGGTGAAGCTTCCAATGGGGTCCTATAGGGAATATTTTCTAAAAGTGCAACCAAACTTTGTCGCCCACCTGAAACTTATGTGGCACCCGATGTTGATCATGGTGTTTCTTGTACTTGTCATTGGACTTTTGTAGGATATCTCGAACCTATTGGCAGATGTGATGGATCCGTTCAATGAACCAGGTGGATTTGTTAGCCTCATTTGGAGCAGGAGATGAGTTGTTCGAGGTGCCTACAAGGGGAAGTGCAACATCTATGGGACCCAATGGTTGGAATCCCAACCCCACCTGAAAGGGGTTGTGTTTGGTTGAGCTATGAAGGGAATGATTGTAGATATGTTGTACATAGGGAAGGCTCTCATTCCATGTCTGACACTGATTTGAATTATACATGTGAAGGATATGCACAATCATTCAATTTACAACCTCGGTTTGGCCATCTGTCTAGGGGTGGAAGGTTGTGGATTTGTTGAGCTTGGTGTCCAGCAGTGACCAAAGGCTCGACCATAATGTGATGATAAATCAATTGTACTAATCTAATACAATGGTTTGTGGTATTCAAAAATGTACCCAGACTCATTCAAAGAATATCTTGGCAATGGCCTCTGCTGTGATGTTCTTCTTGTAGGAAACCAGAATCGACATCTTAGAAATGTGATCAACAACCATAAAAACACAGTCATTTCCCCACTTGGTGGATGGGAGGCCCAACATGTAGTCCATTAAGAAGGATTCCCATGGCTTGTTAGGAGTAGGAAGAGGGTTGTACATGTCATGTTTCATAGTTGTGATTTTGGAAATAGCATGGGTAGTGCAAGAACTGATATACTTGTTGAACTCCTATCGAAGTTTTGGCCAGTAGAATTTTTTTTGTAGCATCACCATAGTCTTTTTGACGTTGAATTGTCCTGCCACCCAAATGTAGTGGGATTCCCATATCATCTTTGCTCGCTCGCTTGATGGAACACATATATGGCCTAGATGACACAACAACCCATCTTGAAGATGGAAATTATCGACAATTGTGTTTTCACCCAGCATTTGGTAGGTGGTGGAGAAGTCTGGGTCTGTCTCATAGAGTTGGGACCATATAGATGTCTCATGGACATAAGAGTCTAGCACCATGGTGAGTGCCATGACTGGAGGTCTGTTGAGGCAATCAATGATGCAATTGGTACTTCCTATTTTATACTTGATGTTGAGGTGGAATTATTGCAAGTATGTGGACCACTTTTGATGGCGATCATTCTGCAATTTTCCTTGTGTCTGCATGAACTGCAGTGGCTTATGATCAGTGTGGATGACTGCCTCCTTCCCAAGAATGTAATGTCTCCACTATCGGCATGCTTTCACAATGGAGTAAATTTCTTTGTCATATTTAGGGTGCTTACAGACAACATCTAATAGTGTCTCACTATGATAGGCCATGGGGTGGACATGATGAGTGAGAATGACGCCCACCGTGTAGTCTGAGGCATCTGTCTTGATCTCAAAGGGATGCTACAGGTATGGTAGTGAAAGTATTGGGGTTGAGCAAAATAACTTCTTCAAATCATCAAATTCTTGTTGTTGGGACTGACCCCACGCAAATTTCACCTTACCACCACCCCTTGTTATTTGGATAAGGGCCCATGCAATATGGGACAATCCCAACGTGAGCCTGTGGTAGAAATTGGCAAGGCCCAAGAAGCTCTAAATATTAGTGAGTGTGGTTGGGGATGGCCATTCACAGATGACTTGGATCTTGGACAGATCCACATGTATTCCATTCTGATCAATTATGTATGTCAGGTAATGGAACCTCTCCATGCCGAAGGAGAATTTTTCCAAGTTGGCATATAGCTTGTGCTGCCGCAGGGTGTGTAGAACCTTATGAATATACTGCAAGTGTTCGGCCCAAGTCTTGTTGTAAATGAGAATGTCATCCAAATACACCACTACAAAATTTTTTTTGAATGGTCACATGATATCATCCATAATCCTCATGAAAGTGGTTGGAGCATTTGTCAAACCAAAGGGCATGACCAACCATTCAAAAAGGCCTTCCTTTGACTTGAAGGCAATTTTCCATACATTTGTTTGTTTTATTAGGACCTGGTGGTAGCTAGACTTCAGATCAATCTTACTGAAGTATTTGGACCCTGTGAGTTGATCAAGGAGTTTGTCAATTCATGGAATTGGGTACCGGTTTCTCACTGTGATTTTATTCAGAGGCCATCAATGCATAGTCACCAAGTTCCATCTTTCTTCTATACTAGCACGATTGGGCTCCCGCAAGGTGATGAGTTGGGACGGACGTTCCCCTTGTGGAGAATTTCTTGGATCTGTCGCTTGATATCCTCATTCTCTAATAGAGAGTGGAGATAGACTGACCCATTGGGAAACGGTGCGCCAAGGGTCATATTGATGGGGTGTTTGACCTGGAAATGCGAGGTACCACGGTAGATGAGGAGAAAATATATGCATATTCTTCCATGACATTATCTACTTGCTTCTGTTGTGTGGAGAGGTCGGCCATAGAGACCCTAGATGTGGTTGTGATATTTCTCTTATTCTGAGAGAAAATCATGAAGAAAACAAACTTCCCCATATGAGAGATGACCTTCCTACATTTCTTAGAAGAGATCAAGGAAATAGCACTAGGTGGGACTGTCTCGGTTATCCTGTACAATTTCCTGTTCAAATTAATAATAACACTACGAGGCCTAGACTCATATAAAACATGAAATTTCCATAAAAAAGTTTGGCCCAAAAGAACATCACAAACTTCGAGAGGATAAACATCGCACAACACCTTTTCTTTGAAGGGCTTGATGTCATACAATAGTCAACACTATTGGTTGATGTGGAGATCGCTTCCTTGGCGGAGCCATCCAATGGTGTAGGGTTGTGGGTGTGACATTGTCAGCAGGTCCAACCGCTTGATGACCTCTACTAAGATGATTTTCTTATGGCTACCTCTATCAACGATGAAGTGCAGCAAGGTGCCTTTTTCCCACATTTGTGAATGGAAGAGGTTTTCTCCTTCTTCTAGCTCATCTGGTTCACCAGGATAGGGCTTGGTGGTAGAAATGGTGGCACATGGTTTCACATCAATGATATGTATTCCCATTTATGGTTCTGACTCAGAGTCTAAACCTGCATCTGATTCAGAGGCTTTCACTTCATCCACCAGAGATTTCTTTGAGCGGCAGTCAACAGTGTTATTCCAAGGGCTCTTATGGAAGTCACACCACTTCCCAGTATCTTTCTTTTTCTTTATGGTGTCCTTCTTTGCTTACATCTTGGACTGGTTTTCCTGATACTGTCCATATTTTCTCTTTCCTTTTTTTTGTGGGTTGGGGCCGCCCTTTCCTAGATTTTGTTGTGAGGGTTTCCCAGACCCAAATTGCCCCGTCTTTTCTTTGATCTTCTGCTCGATTTTAATGACATATCGGTAAGCTATGCCCAAGGATGAGATGTCTAGAAAGTCCATTTTGGTCTAGATGTATCTATATAGAGCATCGCGATACTTTAGCACTAGATGTCACTCTGAATCTTTGATACCCAGCTTGGTGCGCAAGGTATGAAATATATTTGTGAAATTTGGCACTATTTGGTCTCTTTCTTGTTGTAGTGTGGTCCATTTGGTATACAAGTTTTCATAACTTCCGACAGGATAGTATTTTTCCTTAATAGAATCCCTTAAGGATTCCCAAGTGGATGTGACTACAAATAATGAGGGTTCCTATGTTTCCTTTTTCTCATAGAAAGTTTCCCACAAATCTTTGACATGGGGAATGACTTTGAGGAGCGCAAAAGTAATATTTTCTCTATTCGAAAAGTTATGGAAAAAAAAATACCCTTCTAGTAGATTCAACCACTTGTCTACAACATCTGTGTCTATCTAACCTTCAAATATAGGAATATTGAAATTTATTTGTACCTTGAAGGGGCCGACACCTCTGCTTGAAGAAGATGCATTGCTTGTTGGTAGCCATTGAAGGATTTGCGCAAAACTTTCTATCATCGCGTTCCTTTATTGAGGGATTCCTCAATCAATAGTTTGAAAGGATCTCATGTCATGTCATCTTTATTTTCTCCTGCCATGATAGGTCTCTTGGGTGTGCGAGAGATTTTTTCCTCAAGAGAAACAAGCTCAAGACCCAAGTCTTTGTACTCCGACCTCATTGGGGACATACATTAAGATGACAAGGAGAAGACTTCTCTGATACCACTGATCTAGATTTTATGATCAGAATGAAATGACTAAAGATTATTAACAGGTTCTTAACACAAAATAATAGAGATACAGTAAAATTGGTTTTCTATTCAATAAGGAAATAAGCTAATACTATAAAATGCAGCAGAAACAAGCTTCCTGGAATGGTGTCGGCTTATCTCTGAGAAGAGATGTGATGGTTGCACTCATTCACAAGAAGATGATTAAAATGAGGATTTGAAGGAATCTTTACAATAAACAGGAATGCCAAAAACCTTAGACATCCAAAAACCTAACCCTAGGAGATGAAGTGCCAAAAGTCATGTGGGCCCCATCTGGGTAAGTTAGTACATCAACTTCATGGGGTCGTAAATTTTGCATACGATCTCTATTTTAGGCATATGATAGCCTATGGGAAAGGTATCGTTGAGGAAATTGATTTTTGTCACTCAATCATGCCTTTAGATATCATTGAGAATCTCAATCCTGAAAAAACTTCGTTTAGGCCCTTAAAATGGCCTCGAAAGTAAATTGCCAAAATTTCCAGAAAACTATTTTGAGCCTGTTGGAAAAGGTGGATGGCCATTGATATCCACCTAGATCATACCTCTTTTCATTTTTTGATGCAGTCCTTGCAAATCCTTCCATGACCATAATGTTCAACAATTATGGGATTCTTCTACACCTTCAATAGTGTAGTTCCTAGGTATGCTCACGCAAGCTCGATGCCTTCCTAGTAGTGTATTCCAGAGTACTCAGTGACTCTACATTGTGCCTCTCTCCAAACTATATTTATTTCAAGGTAATTAACCACCTTGGAATTTCTTCCTGAGTCTGTAAGTAAATCTGGTGTGCCCTCCTGACAGCTTCACTTCTGACTCCACTAAGTTCAAACCCACACTCCTTGCATTGGCTTACAGAGTTTTTTGGCTCTCTCACACACTCCTTGTACTTAGCCTAGAGAACCAAAATTAACTTAACACACTCTTAGATAGGACATTTTATCTCTATCCCTGCAGATGATTTCTAACATTCATCTACAATTCACAAACGCGCAAATAACATTCATAACACAATATCCATTGAACAGAAATGTAAAACAGGAAAAACTGCCATTTTCTATTAATGATGGAATGCCAAATTACAATGGTGGAGTCTGAGTTACAACTGAGTCTTGATTCTCTCTATCTCTTCTTACAACACTTGTCTAACTCAAATCCAACCCAACCTAGTCTAGCCTTCTATTGTCTAACCTCTTATCATATAACCTCTACTTTGCAACCATTACAAAGATCAATACAAGAGGGACTCAAATGAGCTTCCCTCACAAGCTAACTAATGGTGTCAAATCACCATCGCTAAGGCTTATCGAAAGGACAAATTAAAATGGTAGAAATTCTTCTCCAAATCAGGCACATATCCATTTCATTGTCAGCCTATTAATGGCGACCATATCTCCAGCTTGTGCGAAAGCACGATTTGGCTCCTCCGGCCTATTTTCAATTAATGCATGGATCACGCCTTGGATTCTTGAGGAAAAAATGAGAGGGTGGTGCATCTCCTCCCTTGAATGCGCACCACACATGTTGATTAGTTGGCACGTACTAATATGGAGTGATGCTCCTACATCATGAAATAGTGCAACAAAGCTACTATGTTGAACTAGGCTACGAGTCAAAGAGGAGATAACTAGTTGTAGTTGTTGCAAGTTCTCTTCAATAGGAGGATGTTGGGTAGGGGGATCAGGCCTTCACCTGGGGGGATGTGGAATTAACTTGGGGTTTCTCATAGCATGTTCTCAATCTTGTGATAACCCTTGACCCACCCCATGGAAGTCACCAATCTCAAATTAGTTAACATGCTTACCCATAATTTTGTCAGAAAATGTAAGGGAGTCTCCCTATTATTACAGGGCGGTTTATCAAAAACCATATACCACCTATCCATCTAGTTTTGACTAATCTCGGGATGGATTCACCAGTCAATGGAGGTTTGTTTCCTAGTCAATGGTATTTCTTGTCGATTTCTAGGATCCTTAAAAATGGACAATATTTGTTGTTTTGAAATTGCCAGTTCTTTGACTTGGTTTCTATCCAAACCAATGTTATACTATTGATACATCCATGCCTTATAATTAGAAATAGATGTTAATTTCCCTTTAGAACTTGCAACAAACCACACAATTATGTCCAAAGAAGTGGCCAAGGAGACTCTGCTAGGCTCTCTAGTCTCCCTTAATTGTTGCTCAAGGGTTCATAATATAACCAAATTGTCATCAATTTAAGTGTTTACATTCTATGGTGGTGGTGGGTTGGGGTTTTGATCTTCTTGGTTTTCTTATGAGGGGTTTAAATTTTCTTGGGGTTCCATTGTATTATATATGTTGCAACTTAAAAGCCATGACATGTAAATTAGGCTCATTTTTTATTTAAAATACAAAATTAGTTTTTTTTTTTTAAATTTAGATTATTGGGAGAAAATCAGTCAATTGGGATGACTAAATAGGATTAAAATTAAGAAAAATGTAACATACCTGGAAATCGTGGGACCCTCCTCCCTTTCTTCCTCTTCTCTATCTCCACTATATTTTCCCAATGAGAGAAGCGCAAGTGCGATTTGGGCACAAATCACACTCAAGCCCTTAATATATTTTTATCAGTTAGACTGCATGCACGGTCTTAAGAACGTGTGTTTGTTCTTAAGACTTTGCAAGATATCTTAATACGACACACATAGTTTTTGCACTAAACCTATGTGGCAATGTACATGGAGGTTTAGTCATATCTAAACATATATATAGGAATGTGTGTGCATTCTTAGGAATGAACACACTTTCCTACAAGTGTGTCTTTTTAATCATGCCATTGCCACTTTTTCGGCCACCAAGTTCTTGCACTCAAAATACTACTTTGGTGGTGGGTTGGGGTTTTGACCTTCTTAGTTTTCTTGTGAGGGGTTTAAATTATCTTGGGGTTCCATTGTATTATATATGTTGCAACTTAAAATCCATGACATGCAAATTAGGCTCATTTTTTATTTAAAATACAAAATTAGTTTTTTTGTTTTTTAATTTAGATTATTGGGAGAAAATTACTAAATTGGGATGACTAAATAGGATTAAAATTAAGAAAAATGTAACATACCTCGAAATGGTGGGACCCTCCTCCCTTTCTTCCTCTTCTCTATCTCCACTATATTTTCCCAATCAGAGAAGCACAAGTGCGATTTGGGCACAAATCACGCTCGAGCCATTAATATATTTTTATCAATTAGACTGCGTGCACAATCTTAAGAATGTGTGTTTGGTCTTAATACTTTGAAAGATCTCTTATTACCACATACACAGGTTTTGCACTAAACCTTAGTGGCAATGTACATGGAGGTTCGGCCATATCCGAACCTATATGTATAGGAACGTGTGTGCATTCTTAGGAACACACACGTGTTCCTACGAGTGCTTGTTTTTAATCATGCCATTGCCACTTTTTTAGCCACCAAGTTCTTGCACTCACCCTACTACTTTATAATGTATTACTTTATTAGTGTATTAATACTTTATTATTACATATTACATTAATGTAATACATTACATAAATACATTAATAGACCATTAATTTATATTCATTAATACATTGTTATTATATATTATATTAATGTAATAATTAGTTAATACATTAATTATGTATTAATACATTAATGACCATCCCCAAGGAATGTCAGCCATCAAATAGAAACAACCACTTTTAAAAAGTGGAACAGATATATGTCCATCGACACTATTTTCCACCTTTCCAAACTAATGGCATTGATCAACGTATATCAACCAATCTTATAAAGTGGTTGTTACTAGTAATTAAATAAATGACGTGTTCCATGTTGATTTACTGAAGGAATAATATTCATGGTCGTGATTTCATATGAAGTATTTCCTAAAATTTGTCTTTGTGGTACAATCCCTATTTAATTGTAAAATAAATTTTGAAAAACAATTAGTAAAAGTTGATTTTTTATTCATAAAAAATGGTACTACGTAAATAAAATGAAATATGATTGAAAAAAGTGAAACTTTAACTCATGAAAAATAGAAAATGTGGTGATTTGAATACTCATATACAATGCCCAAAGATATGGAATATTATCTTTATGCAGTGAAAAATATATTGTCCATTGGACTATAGATGAGGAAACTAGCTCCAAGTGATTTTGGAGGGGGTGATTAGCACCACATATATTTGAGATCATTTTCATGTGTGTTGTTGGAGCCGCCCCTGTTTTTTCACCTCACGCAAATTTGGAAAAAATCTGATACTTGTGATCTAGAGTTGTTTTTTCTTTTCCTTTCCTTCCAAAAATCATAAGACTCTGAGAGAACTTTCATTGCCAGAATAGTAATGCTTTATCACTTACGAAG
>JZKD02S0420537.1:125022-152941 GCA_000966675.3 Picea glauca | reverse complement strand
ATCTTCATTAGCTTCCCACACCAAGGTTAGCGAAATCCTCTATCAACTATTACCATATTTTCGGATGCCTTGACACTGTACTTTAAGCCTTAGTACAGACTCAGGAACAACATGTGTCTCTGCCATTCTCAGTAGCGAGAATATCAAACATTCATATGATTAGCATTCATAGAATATTTTTCTAATTTGAATCATGCATTCATAGATATGAATCATGAATTTATATAAGTTGTTTGCATTGCAATCTGAGGTCTGTTCGAAGAATGTGTGAGGTAGAATCAAAATCTGTGTTAACTTGGTAAAATATGCAGCAATGAAGGGTAAGAAAGTCAACATTTGAGGGCACGTCTTAGGTGCACCATAGGAGGTTGTGAATAATATTGTGATAGAGAGTTTTGGTGTGATGAATTTATGTATGAGAGACTTTCAGAGGTGATGATATTCATCTGACTCTACCCAAGTTGTCAACCGAGCCAGTAGTGCTCATGTTTTAATTGTTTTGAAATAACAAAGACTTAATCGAGTGTAAGGCACAGTTCATGCCACCCACATTATTTTTGTGTATGTATTTCATTTGTTCTGTAGTTGTTCTCTTGGTTTCTCATGTTTGTGGATGTATGCTTAAATTATTAAGTGTTAAACTATTAACATGATTTTCTAAGTATACAAGAGTTACACTGAGTAGTAGTGTGACTCACCCATAGCTTGGAGCGAAGTATGGGTATGTTGTAGGTGAAGAAGCATAATCTAGAAGAACTATTCTTAGTGTTTCCAAGAAACCAAGTAAGAACCATCACAACTTCACATGCCCTTAGGAGGTGTAGGATCACAAGATATGAACATACATCATGTCGGGTCATGACAGGCGGTATCAAACCTTGGTTGGTGAAACAAATTGGTGAGCTCTTCACCACATTATCATCTTCATGATAGATGATATCAGAGCATATTTGCCTCTTCAACATTACTGCATTTAGAAAAATTGTGGTGGGGCACACTTGTTGAGAAGAAATTTTTGGCACAGGATTGATGAGCGTTCAATCCAATGGACTTACCCATTGCAAAGACAACCTATGTCCATACTTGGTGTTTTGTGATGAAAGTGAAGGGATACGTTGTTGATGAATCATTGACTGGTGATCAAACCTATGCGCATGATCTAGGAGGATCTAAGGAATGCTCATAGAGGTCCAAGAGGATCTGGACCACTTACATAGGTCCCAAGGGGACCATAAAATATCAAAATTTGACAATCTCAAATGATATAAAAAAACATTCCATCAATTCATAGAACTCATTGATATCTTTCCAACGATGAAAAAATATCCTCAAACGGAGTTCGTATGTAAAAGATATGGCTAGTAAAAGATCAATTATGTAGAAATATTAATACAAATTATGTATTGCCTGGATTCTCCTGATCTAACAAATATATTCCAATGTTAAATACATAATCTCTTCTACTAATATTCTTGCAGAATTTAAGACCCCATCGCCAATTGCAATATCAAGAAGAAAGATCAATCACACATAACATAGATGTTTTACCAGGAAAGCATAAAGCTGAAAACCCCACTATCATATATTATGTATATATCATGGATCATGAAACAATCTCATACAAAAATCTAATCCAAGAGCTCTAAATACAATATATAATCGTCTCACACTGTCATACTAAAATTGACAAATTCATGTGGCAATTTACTGATTCCAGAAAACCTGCCTCCTCTGCGCAATCTCTGCCATGAATGAATTCTTGTTGCCCAGGCTACGCAATCCTCATGAGAAGATCCAATGTGTGTGTGGTTAGATGAGTGAACTCACTAATGTCACAACTGATATTCAAACTATCCCTTTCACCTATTATCTCAACTGGGTCTCCATTGGATCTGACATGCATGTAGTTAATAGTGGTAAATCTTCAATTTCATCTGATACCACTGATTGTGAATTAATTAATAATCAATTCACTGATATCTCACTAGTGTAAGTTTAGTTACAACTAGTACAATTGAGCTTAACTCACTTAACTGAGTTAAACTACTTTACAACTCACATAAATACACATCCAACTCTGTTACAACTTAGAATCACTCAGGTACAACTAATTCAACTTGCATGTCCCACCAATCAACCTTTGAACTCAAATTTCCTATAGCTAATAGATTTTCCACTTCAGTTAACTATTTATAAGTGTTCATTGAGAATAGACTAATATTTATTTCATAACTATTATTAAGGGATAATAATAGTCGACATACATCTATAAATAGAATTCGCTCACCATCTATAAATAGACATCATCTATAAATAGAATTTTCTCATCATCTAAAAATAAACTTCCACCTAAAAATAGCCTGAGGCTCCATCCTAGTGTAGGTGCATAATTTTCACTAGGATCTTCTTGTTGAATCTCAACACTCCCTCTTAACAATAAAGAGATTATCCTTCACCCCCATCCTGTCTCTATGGTATTCGAATTTTCTCCTGGTGAGTGCCTTCATCAGAATGTCTGCATCCTAATCTTTCGTAGGAATGTACTGAAGCAACATGATCTTCCATTGCACACAATCTCTGATATGATGATACTAGATATATGTATGCTTAGATCTATCATGAAACATAGGATTAATCGAGAGTTTAGTGCAACTCTGATCATCACAATGAATCACTATCAGATCTAAATGAGAACCAAACAAACCAACCAATATCTTTCTCATCTAGATAGCCTCACATGCAGCTTGACTCCCTACCATGTATTCCTCTTCTGCTAAACTGAGTTCCATGGATCTTTGTTTCTTGTTGTACCAAGAAACAACTGCAGATCCGATACTAAAGATCCCCCCTGATGTGCACTTTCTCTCCGTTGGGATGCCTGCCCAATATGTATCCTTGAAGCCATGCAAACTCACCTCATATGTCTGTCTATACCATAATCCATACTCAGATGTTCCCCTTAGGTATCTCAAGACATGCTTACCCTCCTTCCAAAAGATATTGGTAGGCTTAACCATTGCTTGATTCAACTGGTTAACCGCATAGAAAGTGTTTGGTCTTGTGTTCACTAGATACATTAGCGAACCCACTAACTGTCGATAGATAGTAGCATCCACTACCTCTCCAGAAGTAGAATCCTCTTTCCTCTAGTTTCCTGAAACAAGAGTATCCATGGGTTTGCAGCCCTCCATGTGAAACTTACCCAATATCTCCCTTGCATACTTTCCTTGAAACACAAAAAGTTCACCATCTCGCTGCCATATTTCCAATCCAAGGAAATAATGAAGGAGGCCCATATCTCTCATATCAAAACCCTTTTCAAGGTCCTCCTTGCATGAGTGTATCAACTACTCATCACTAGTTAGTATTAAATCATCATCATAAAGAACAATGATTAAAATCTTACCCTTGTAGATCCATCTCGAACCTACCACTAATTTGTCAACCAGTCTTGGGACAATTTCCCATGCACTGTTTTTGACAATCGAGTCATACTCCTCCACCATTGCATCATCCCAAGTGGGATCCTTCACTGCTTCCTAAAAGGAAGATGGTTCAGTCACAATATGTTTTCTCATGAGAGCCGTGTATCTAGTAAATCGATCATGATATTGTCTATGTCTGCACTGTGAATTAGGGGCTCCTACATTCTGTGCAACATCTAGTCTCGATCTATCAGCTTATGTGGTGTGCTTTCTACCATTTTTTATGGATGGCTCTACATGAGTGGCTTCCTCCACTCCATGAACCTCCTCATGTGGCTGATCCACATCTTGAGACTCATCTTTAGGAATCAATAGTTCCTCCTTTGCATGTAAGTCTAGCTCCCTCTCAAGGTACAATCGCATGGATTTCCCCTCATCGAATTTTATATCCCATCGCATAATAGTCATATTACTATTAGGAAAATACAAACAATAATCATGGGGTGTTTATGTGTACCCCACAAACATCCCAACTTCAGCAGTCAGATCTAGCTTCTTCCTAGCATTCTTGGTCACATGCACATAAATAGATGAACCAAAAATCTTAAAATGAGAAACATCAGGTTTCTTACCAGTGAAAGCTTCTTCAAGTGTACTCATGAAAAGTACTCTATGAGGACAATGATTTTTCACATAAACCGTAGTGTTGCATGCTTCCTCCCACAAACTCTTCGGTAGGCCCTAATCATGCAACATCGCTCATGCTACACCCATGATCATTCTGTTCTTCCTCTCCATGACCCCATTTTTCTATGGGTTATGAGGCGCTATGAGTTCTCTTCAAATTCCTTCTTTGCTGCAGAACTCTTTGAATTCATTAGAGATATATTCTCCACCATTATCGCTCCTCAGAGCCTTCACTTGCTTCCCTGAATCTTTCTCCACCAATGATTTAAACTCACAGAACTTTGAGAATTTTTTATCCTTCTTCTGCATGAAGAAGATCCAACATTTACGAGAAAATTCATCAACAAATATAACATAATACTTATGTTTTTCTATTGAAGCAACTGAGAATGGTCCACAAACGTCTGTGTGAATTCTCTCTAGGATCACCGAAGCACAGTTCTCCTCTTCATGAAAGGTGGAATTTACATACTTCCCCATGGTGCAACCCTTGCACATATCAAACTGAAAAAGTACTCCCATTGGAAGTCCAGTAGATATTTGTTGCATGATTTTCAAGGTTCCATGATGAAGATGGCCCAATTGCTTATTCCATAATTCACCCTCATCCTAGCTCACCACTTTTTCTACCTTTCACATCATGGCAGGGCAACCATCTACCTCCAACTTGTAGAGATTATTCACTTGAATCCATATATTCTTGACTTGACCCGTTGTTTTATATCGCAGGAAAGATTTTCCATCATTGAAAACAACATCATACACTCTGTCCTCCAACATTGTGACTGAGACCAAGTTTTTCTTCAGACCTATAACATGCATAACATATTTAAATTGAAATGATTTACCAGAATCCCTCTAAAAGGTAATGGTACCAATTCTAGTTGCACTGTATCGTCCATTTTCACCCATCTCTATATGTATTTTGAGATATTTCTCCTCCAAGTCACTGAAAAACTCCTTATCTCCCATCATGTGGAAGGATGCCCCACTATAAAAATACCACACCGATCCCAATGCACTTGACCCCATGCATGTGATGAAGGAGAGTTCAAGCTCAAATTTCGAGGAAAGGGCCTCACTAGCTACAACTCTAGTATCCTTCTTCTTCTTCTTCTTCTGCATACAATTAGTAGAGAGATTCCCATGTTTGTGATAGTGAAAACACTTCACTTTGAACAAATCCAACTTCTTTCCTTTAGACTCAGATTTTGAATGGAATTTCATCCCCTTCCCTTTCCTTCCCTTGGCAGCCAAAGCACAATCCTTTCATCATCATGCTTTGATGAAGAGACATCTCTGGTGTTCCACCTGAAATCCTCTTTCACTAGATCCAACCATATTCGTTCCCAATCTGGAAATTTTCCCTTCCATTGACAAAGTCTTGATAACTGTGCCAAATATTGGGAATTCTTAGGAGATCCAAGCTCACCAAATCATCATCAACGACTATTATTCCCACACTCCCCATCTCATCCTGACATTGGAAAAAATTCGTGAGATATTTTGGAATGGAGTCACCCTTCTCCATCTTCATCTTCCCGAGTTTATCTTTGAGCACTAATTTCCTATGGTCATTGTTGTTTTGGGATAGATACATCAAACTATTCCACATTTCATATGGTGTGGATTTCCCATGGAATTTTTATATAATGTGATCTCGTACTCCATCCAACAGGATCCTCCTCGCCTTTGCCACTTTCTTTTTCCATGCATCAAGATTTGCAGTGTCTGCATCATCTGGCTTAGGAACATCTTTGTCAATGAATTCCTTCAAGCCATTGTCTTCGAGTACTGCCTCCATCCTTTCCTTCTAAGAAATGTAGTTCAAGATTCCCTTGAGTGCATAATCTAACCTTGAGCCATTGAAAGCCATTTTGATCTTGAATCAACTATAGCACCAAGAAAGTCTTTCTACAAATTTGAATTCTATCCAATCACAAACTTAGCTTCTACAATCTCCTGTGCTATGATAGCATGTAGACATTTTAATACAAATTATGTATTGCCTGGATTCTCCTAATCTAACAATTATAGTCCACTATTAAATACATAATATCTTGTACTAATATTCTTGTGGAATTTAAAACATGATCACCAATTGCAATATCAAGAAGAAAGATCAATCACACATAACACATATGTTTTACCGGGAAAGCATAAAGCTAAAAACCCCACTATCATATATTATGTAAATATCATGGATCATGAAACAATATCATACAAAACTCTAATCCAAGAGATCTCGGTACAATATACAATTGTCTCACACTGTCATACTAAAATTGACAAATTCATGTGCCAATTTAATGCTTCGAGACAGCCTGCCTCCTATGTGCAATCCCTGTTGATGGAAATCCTTGCAATGAATGAATTCCTCTTGCCTAGGTTGTGCAATCCTTGTCGGCACATCCAATGTGTGTGTGGTTGCATGAGTGCACTCACTAATGTCACAATTGATAGTCAAATTGTCCCTTTCACCCGTTATCTCAACTGGGTCTCCACTGGATCTGACATGCATGTAGTTAACAATGGTAAATCTTTAGTTGCATGTGAGACCACTTATTGTGAATTAATTAATAATTAATTCACTGATATCTCACTAGTGTAAGTTTAGTTGCAACTAGTACAACTGAGCTTAACTCACTTAACTGAGTTAAACTACTTTACAACTCACATAACTACACATCCAACTCTGTTGCAACTTCGAATCACTTAGTTACAACTAATTCAACTTGCATGTCCCACCAGTCAACCTTTGAACTCAAATTTCCTATAGCTAACTAATTTTCCACTTCAGTTAACTATTTCCAAGTGCTCATTGAGAATAGACTAATATTTATTATCCAACTATTATTAATGGATAATAATAGTCGATGTACATATATAAATAGAATTCACTCACCATCTATAAATATAATTTTCTCATCATCTAAAAATAGACTTCCACCTAAAAATATCCTAAGGCTCCATCCTAGTGTAGGTGCATTATTTTCACTAGGATATTCTTGTTGAATCTCAACAATGTCAACCGGGTCAAAGATCAAATTCAAAGGGGTCAAGGTGACATGTGTAACCACGACAAGTGTGACATGTGACACCAACCTTAGAACTATATGGTGATGATGTGGCCACACCCCAAGGAGTCATGTGGCATTATAGGTTGGGAGATGATTGGGTAATCAAACATTTAGGTGGACTAATTATTAATTGACAAATGGCACAAGGGAGCCAATGAAAGGATACCACATGGTGACCTCCCATTGGCAATTAATGGTTAAGTTTTACTAAAATTATGGATTCAATGGGGGTTGAACCCATGACCTCCAAAAACCTTACCAAGTCTTTGTTACCATTGTGCCCACACATTGTTACTTACCCATATACAGTGCCACATCCTTTTAACATGGGTCAAATGTTTAAACAATGGTAAAAGGGTTGAGGACCTAAGCCCTCGACCCTCTATTGTATGTAATATATATGTGACCATGACTCATAATCATGTAGGTAGTTACAATGGTCCAGGACTCATGTTATGTATATTATATGGTTAAAAACCAAATGAAAATAAAAATAAAAAAATGGAGGTTGGTGGGGATTGAACCCCCGACCTACTAAAACCTCCACCAACACCTTAACCAATATGGAAACAAACCCCATTGTTACAAGATTCCCCAACCATTTATTAAATGTTGATTCTATGATTCTAGATGGGGAGTTAAGGCCCATGACCTATATATTGGGCACAATGTTTTATGTCTACACACAAACCGAGGACAAACATTCCAAATATGATGCAGATTTTGAGGTGTGTAGGGGTCCCTAGGCTCTACAGATGCATATATTTGCATGCAGGAAGACGAGCCTAGTTGGAATTGCCTCCATATCCATGCTACGAGGTATATTAATGGAACATAGTCATTCTTATATTCATTTTTTATCATTTTTTCATGAGGAGTTCAATGGAAATGTTATTTTTTTCTAAGAGGTCATTTGTAAAAGTATTAGCCCATATTTCCATTAATGAGTGCCATGTGCATCGTTTGGACTGTAAAGAGGGTAAAATCGAGCCAATTCGGAATATGGTTGACTTTATACTCATTTTTGTTAGAATTTTGCAAGGACTATAATGGTGAACTCATTTTCTTGTTTTGAGTAGTGGAATTAAACAGAGGCCATAAAAAATGGATTTTTGTAAGTTCATATTTTAATGTAATTTGGTATTTTGAGATGATGAAGAACAATATTTGTATCTAAGAGGACTTTGAAAATGAAGTAGTATACATCATCAATGTGTGTCATTTGAATTCTTTTATTTTTTGCAGTGTCATCTCAATAATTTGCAAATTAATCATTAGTTTATGACCTTTTGGTTAAGGAGCACAACATCATTTTCTTCAAATCACCTCAATACAATCACAAATTAATTATGAATCAAGTTAGATGTTATATGTGTATTTTTAAATAATAAATGGTATCTAAGGATTTTCGGATCAAGTGGTATCAAATCTACTTTTGACATGAATTTGCAAGTTGTTGATGTGACAAGATCAAACACTTAAGTTGGTGAATATTTTGAAGGCTCTTATCAAGAGGACAAAATGAGTAAATCTCTCATGAAGTTGAGGTTGTAGAAGAATATTAATTGAAAATCTAGAAGGATAATTTTGAGTTAAGGATGTAGCTGCAAACTCTCAAGGAAGAGAATAAAAGGCTGCAAGATAGATTAATATGCCATGACGAATTCCATAAGAGTATTTTTTATGATTTTGAAAGCAAACTGCAGATGAAGAATCAATTATTGTCACCATCAACATTAATCCATGAAGATTGGCAGGTTGAAAATGTAAAGTCTCTGATGCAAAAGGGACCATCTATTTCAAAAGGCATGATTGAGAAGGTTGACTCCTCATATTATTATTTTTACCTTCAAGATGGATAATGTTGGAGGATAGATGAAGAAAAGAGAACTTTAGATGATGAGGTCCTTCATAAGCAGTCAAGATTACCTTCTAGTCTAGAGAAAGGTAAAATGTGTAAGTCATGTCCAGATAAATATGTTCATGGTAAAGGGGAAAGGAAGACATTTTCCACTAATAATACTGGTAAATGGTCTCAGTATCCATGGGTTTCACATGGAACTAGAAACCATGATATGAAGAAGTGCTGAAGAATATAGTTCGTGGAAGATAATCCCTCCAAGAAGAAGGATAAAGGAAAAGATCATTTATAAAAACAAAGGAAAAGGGGGAATGACAGAAAGGGATCGTGGTTCCAATATGGGAAAAATATACTCTGCTCTTATTGTGGTAGAGTGGACATTGGATCGAGAAGTGGTGGACACTTTACCCACACTTGTGTCCAAAGAAGAACTGGAAATATGTAAAGGTGTTTTCAAGAAGACAAGTAGTAGCCCCAAATTAATTTAATGGTTTTATTGAAATATTTGATAAATAATACTTCCTAATGGTTGGTTTTGGTAAAGTGATATATGAATACATCAAGGAATGATTCATGGACAATGGCTCATCTCTTCACATGACTGATATGAGATCATTATTATTGAATTTATCAAAGACCAACATGGATTTCTATGTAGGATATGGAACTAACACCAAACAAGAAATAAAAGTGTATGGATATGCAAGATTCCAACCAAATTCAAGAGGATTTGTAGGAACAAAAGATATTTTATATGTTCTATATTTGGAAGTAAACCTACTCTCAGTTGCATCTTTTGAATATGAAGGTTATGGAGTCACATTCTAGAATGGCTAGGTACTTGTGCCTTCAAGCGAATCTACTCAAGACACAAAAATAATTCTTGGTGTTCAGAAGGAGAGGTTATATAGGTTACTGGGAATACCTATCATTCGGTCTAATGGTTCTTGGATTCAACATCAGATTGAATATCAGTGTCAGAGGCATTGTCAGAGATAGAAAGTTGTGAAACTCCTTCCAGTACTAAAGGGAGGATGAGTCCATGAATAAACTATCCATCAAAAAAGATTTCATTTGTAAATATGTATATTTGAAAATGTAAGTTGATATGTATATGAAGATATCTCCTAAAGTCTATTTAGAAGGCTTGTAAGCCACTCATTGCAAATTATAAGAGATACAAATTCTGTAAAATTCCTATATTTCCACCTTATATGTTGATAGGAGTGAGAGGAATTTGTAAAGAGAGTTTTTATACTATCACCATATATGATGTTGAGAGTGAGAGGAATCTCTTTAAAAGAGATTTCTAGATAGCCACCTTACATATTATTATAAGTGAGAGGAATCTTGTAGAAGATTTTATATATAGCCTCTTTTTTTAAGAGCAAGGCGAATCTTGTTAAAGATACTTCTATATAGCCACCTTAAATATTTTTTGAAGTGAGAGAAATATTGTAAAAGGGTTTTGTATATGGCTTCTTTGTGAAAGGAGTGAGAAGGATTTTACAAATATTTGTAAGCCTTTCAACAACAGATAGAAAATTTATTGTATTGACATCAACTAAAGGGCTACATATAGATCAAATTATCTAATCTAACATTCTTGATTCTAAAGTAATGAAGGTGAAGGAACAAAAGGATGCAGGAAATTGGAACATGTAGATCAAAAGTGGAAAGAGCATTAAAGTACTACAAACATTTCTAGAGGTAGTGAAAGAGAAATTATCCTCTTTTAAGAGGCATATAAAGGTGTATGTTATAAGAATCTTTCAAATACTATGTTATTTTCATGTGTATGTATACCTTTAACAAAATCAAGTCAAGAACATATGGTAACAATATAAATAAACATGTTTTTTAAGGAGGGAGAGAGAAATTGACAGGGAATCCGTTCAAAGAATCCTATAGATACATCAACAGTACATGAAAAACGAGTTCAAAAGGGCAAGGCATAGATCAACATTCAACTTGGTTTCATATTGGTTGAGATAGATTATATTTAGTATAAGGAGATGGGCATGGATGTTGAATACATGATACATGTATTACAGAGATTTAGTGAACGTGACTTTTGTTTTCAGGGAAACTATGAGCTAGAACTAGAGCTATATTCTATTAGCAACAATGTGAGAGATCAGAGTCAGAGCCATATTTTAGAATTAAAAAGAAGTAGACTAATATAATACCTAAGATCGAAGATCCAATATTAAGACATACTTCTAGAATGTTGAACAAGATGGAAGAGTGAAGAAAATTCATCACTAAGTTGTTGAATATCTATACTTTTGGAGGTCCAAAATTTCTTCAGTGGGAAGATGTGATCCAGGAGTATCTAAGGAATGATCACATAGGTCTAGGAGGATCCAAAATTCTCAAATAGGTCCAAAGGTATCCATAAAATCTCAACATTTTACCATCCCAAATTCTCTTTAAAACACCATCAATGTGTATAGCTCAGCCATATCTTTCCAACGACACAAAAATTGCTTTAAATAGAGTTCGTATGAAAAATAGATGTTTGTTCAAAGTTCAAGTCAACAAGGTCAAAGTTCAAAGTCAAAGAAGTCCAGGTGACATGTGTCACCACTACTAGGGTAACAGATGGCATAGTCTGTACAATTGTATGGTGATAATGTAGCCATACCACAAGAACCCACATGGCACAACAAGTCGACAGATGACTGGGGAATCTCACATCTAGGTGGACTAAGTATTCATTGAATTATGGCACAAGGGAGCCAATGAGAGGCCTCCATGTGGATAACTTTGATTTTTCATTAATGGTTAAGGTTTATTAAAATTATGGAGTCAAAGGGGTTCAAACCCATGACCTCCAAAAATGTTATGAAGCCTTTATTACCATTGTGCCTGCACATTGTTACTTACCCCTATATGACACCTCATCCTTTTAACATGAGTCAAATGTTTAAACTATGGTAAAATGTATGAGGTACTAAGTACTTGACTCTCAGTTGTATGTAATATATATGTGACCAAGACCCATAACCGCGTGATGAGTTACAACAGTCCCCACCACATGTTATGTATATTATAGGGCTACAAACCATATAACAAAAAACAACGAAACAATATGAGGTCGGTGGGGCTCAAACTCCCGACCTACCATAACCTCCATCAAGTCCTTAACCAATATACCAATGAAATCTATTGTTACATGATTCCCTAACCATTTTTTAAATGTTGATTCTACCGTACTAGATGGAGAGTTGAGGCTCGCAACCTATATATTGGGCACATTTTTCTATGTCTACACATAGAATGAGTGTTGAAATATTGGTATGATCATTTAACCATAGACAATGTCACATCATTATCACCCAACCATATGCACTTACACCAATGTAACCTTTTCATAGTAACCTTTTCTTAGATAGATTCCAAAATGTCCACTAGAACCAACAGATCAACCCTAACCAAAAATACCAATGTTATTGCAGAAACAACACAATATCAAGAGAACATACCTCTATGAATAGAAGCGTACCTTTTCCAAGAGAAGTGCACATGAGAGCTACCATAAAGAATTAGATTACACCACAGAAAATGTTGCACCAATCTCTCTAGACTTGCACCTCATTCTACTACAACTATTTCTCCTTAAAATTTCTCCCTAGTTGAGTGAATGAGTGTGTGTCAAAATGAGGAGCACCTAGCCTCTATTTATACTAGTCTACTAAGGTGTCTTTTTATGTGGAGTAGAACTCACTTTTTGGAGCCTTCTATTTACTTTACTATTAATCTTCTTGGGTCGATTTCTCTTCTAGAATATTTCACATATGTTTAATTGTTCTCTTTCTTCTGGAATATTATACTCTTAGTACAAAGGTTATACTGGAGGTTAATACTTCCCGTAGCTATCAAAATACCAAAACTCTATCCTAGCTAGGGAGGTACTAACTATGATTCTCTTCAAGTAATGGTATCAATCACATCCATCCATCTCGATGGCATGTGAAAGACTCACATGGTATTGTAGATCAGTCTACAGGTAGCTTCACCATAGACACACATGCTATCTCATGATCAAACAAATCATGTCACAACTATCACCATCATAGCCAAATATGCTATGTCATAGTCACACACAAACTATCTGATGAATTGATACATCATAGTCACCATCATAACCATACATTGGCTCTATCATAGTCACACATGGACTATTTGATGGTCATGCCACAGTCATGCATATGGAGCCTCATCAACACATGTATTATTTATCTAGTGGGAACATTCTCATCGTCCTATTGAACCTTATGTGTATTGACATCCTTTCGTACCTTATGTAATTATAGGACTTCATCTAGATCACTCAAATATAAGGAACTAACCAGTTCACACAGAACTATGCTACTACACAATCCACACAGAGTCTGGTCAATTTATCAATTTGAGACAGATCACACATAGAAATACACTACTACCTAATCCTTACGAAGTATGGGAAACTATTCAGTTTGAGCCAGTTCACACACAGTACTGTGCTACTACCCAATCCTTATGGATTCTAGGAAACTATTCAGTTTGATCCAGCTCATACATACAATTTCACTACTACCTAATCCATACAAAGTTTGGGAAATTGGTGTTCCTACAAATGAATACCCATTGTTTACACACACATTTAAGATATTTCCCCAAGAATCACATATGCGAATCATCACTCCCTTTTACAAGGGAATTCCTTCTGGACCACGACAATGTTGTCCCTGAAGTACTAAAACTTTACCTTTGACAAAGGCTTGGTCACCACATTTGTTATCTGCTCATGTGTGAAAATATACTAGAGCTTGCCAACTCCCTTTTTTAGTAGATATCAAATATAATGGTACTTGATATCGACATGATCTGATTGGCCATGAAACAGAGGATTCTCAGACAACTTTATACAACTCTAGTTGTGAGAAAAAATACAATTCACCTCCAAATAGAGATCAAATAGTGTTGCAAGCAACTTCTGAATCCACACAACTTTGCTACTACCTGAACATGTTATGATATATTCTTCCTCAACTGTATTTAATGTCACACTATTCTTCTCCTTGTTGAGCCAACAAATCATAGCTAAACCCAAACTAAAGAAACATCTTGATGTACTCTTTCGATCTGTGACACTATAGGCCCAGTATGAATCAACATAGCCTTGTAGTGTTATATTATGATCTGAAACATATCGAAGTCCAAAGACTGTCGTACCCTTCAAGTACCTTGATACATGATTTTCTGAAATCAAGTGAACACATCTTGGTTCAACCGTATACTCACTCAAAGTGTTCATTGCAAAGCATATATATGGCCTAGTATTCATCAAATACATCAACAAACCAATGTTCTTCTTGTACATGGAGAAATCCACTATCTTCTATGAATTATCACTCAATCACTTCAGGTTCATCACCATCAATGTGGGAATGAATTTATAATTCATCATTTTGAATCTCTTAAGTATTTATACCACATCGTTTCCTTGGCTAAGGAAAATATCATCTGGTTTCTACCACACCTCTAGACCCACTAAATAATGCATCATACCCAGGTCTTTCATCTCAAACTTTGATGCAAACTTACTCTTACAATAAGGTATTAGATTCTAGTTCCATGTTATAAATAAGTCATCCACATATAAAAAAAATGTCACTGGTCCACTATCCTCAAACTTGTAGTAAAGGTTTGGATTTTCTTTAGTCTTGGTAAAACCAAATCTCATCATAAAGTCATCGATTCTACCGTACCATGCCCTTGGTTCTTGTTTCAATCCATACAAGGATTTCTTTAATATGCACACTTGTGTCTTTGACGCAACCCCCCTTCCCTCCTAAGGATTTGCAACCTCTCGGTCTTGGATCTTCAAACTCCTAAGCCAAATTGACTCTTTGGGCCTTCAATAGACCCCGAATACTCAATGCACATGTCCCTTTAGTGTTACCCATAGGTTTGAAATACCTGTGACTCCGATCTCCAAGACTCTTTCCAACAAAAAACTTTGTGAGTTCTAACCCCGTACTAGAATCTTCCTCCTAAGTGACCAGGGGCTATGACCATGGACCAACCCCTTCATGATTTCAGGCTTCGGGGATATCATGATCTCTGGCTTCATTTATTTTCTAAGGTGCCTCCTTCGAATTTATGAATCTATGTTGTGTGTCTCCTTGGGTTTTGATAGCCCAACTATGTTTCAGGTTTCGCGACTTCACAAAACTCATGTTCACCTCACACACAAACCTCTAGAATTTTGACTCTCGAATTTCCTAATCCGCTGTCATGTTTCCTCTTCACATCCGATGGTTCAAATTACTTTGCAAGTTCACATCTCTACTCTTACAAAACCTCCAAACTTCCTGAACCATGAAGTGCCGAAATGCTTTATGGCCAACCTCCATGTAATTCTCCTAGGTCTGAGGGTCTGGAACAATCTCGCCTCCCTTCGGAACAGATTTTGTTCATGGATTTTGGGAAACCTTAACGAAATCTTCCCTTTGAATATTTCTCATCGCTCTCCCTCATGAGCTTGTCTTTCCTCAACTTTCTTTGTTCCTCCGAACACTTTCTTCAACACTTCGTCGAATTTTCAACCTGTGCACGCCTTGCAACAAGTTCTCATCCACAACTTAATTTCTTTGTGGATGATTGCGCACACTTAATCACTGCTCTCCAACGAATTCTCTACGACTAAATTCACACTAATACTCTTGAGCTTACGAGTCTAAGACTCTGTCATGCACTCCTTGCGGACAAACTTCCTTCAATATTGACTACTGAAGGATGATCTTTCACTCCTTGCAGTATTTCTTTCACACTTGATTATTCCTCCTGAAAAATATGGCTCTGAGCATAATTCCTCCTACATGCCTACTTCAACTATCCCATCTGAACCTATGAATCAAAACAGACTCGGTGATGAACTCCTTGCAGAAGCCTATGCACTCTTTGGATACAAAAGTTTCACGCTACCTCTTCTGAGCTTCGAGTCAAAATAGACTCTATCATGCACACCTTGTGGACACTATGCACACCTTGCACTCGATCATAGAAGAGAAAAAAAATGAAACTTATTCAATCTTCATAGAGACTCATACATTCAACCATGTAAATGTGTTCAACCACAAGAACAATAAGTAACATACAATTTTGAATAAGAAGAAAGTATACCATTAATTTCTCTAGATAGACACAATAATACCATACATTTGGGTCAATAATCCTCTATTATATTCATTCAACAGTGATATACATGGGTTCATACACTGTCCTTCAACTCTCTACAGCATATACAATAGATTCAACAACTCATCAACAACTAGAGAGCCAACAACCTCTATTGGGAAACAATACAAAGATTTATACAAGAGGGCTTTTCAATCCTTTCCCTCCAACTAATCTAGGCTATCCTATAGAATTAAAATCATTCAACTACTTAATATTTATTACAATAAATACTCGAGTTAGACAGATAAGGGCGAAAGCTCCAGATCTGTACTGCAATCCACAATTATTAAAGAAAAATACATTTCTCCATCGGTCACATACGATGGCTCATCCTCAAAACATTAAACATGTTCATGGATAAAAATATTTTCCATATATTACACTAATATGCCAACTTTGGAATTCAAAATTTCTCTAAAACATGCACTAGTGTGCCCAACTATCTTGCACCACATGCTTTGATGGTGATGCTCCTACATCATACTCCTCTGGCTAAAACATTCATGGACTATTGTCCATGATCTCCTACACTGATCTTCCATTCTTTTGGATATCTGCTTCACTGAACCAACTGGTGCCTTCTATTGGGTGTCCTTTCCACTTTACTAAATACTCAAAATAAGTTTTCCTTTGAGTCTTCTTCCCAATCTGTCGATCCACGATCTTCTCCATCAGCGGCTTCTCTGCTACAAGCATCTTCTTTTTCCACTGGATGTTTTTATGATCTTATGATCCTCTGGTTCCATCTTCCCTATAAGGATACAGGTTTGCAATGTTGAATATTGGAGATATACCTGCATCCTATGGAAGTTCTATTTCATAAGAATTCTCACCAAATATTCTTAGGATTTTGCACGGTCCTATCTTCTCCAGCTTCATATTTTTGTATGTTACCCTTCGAAACCTCTCCTTCTTTAAATGTTCTAGAACTTGATCTCCAACTTCAAATTGAAGTTTCCTCCTTGTTGATCAACTCTACTGCTTAATCTGATTATGGAGATTCTTCATTTCTGTCGTGAAGTCTTTGGTTCCAACGCTCCTAAATTCATTCTTCTCCAAATATCTCAACTCTAACACTCCCCTCAGATTCATTCCATACACTATCTGAAATGGACTCTTTATAGTACTTTTGTTCAATGAGTCATTATATGCCAAATCCTATTGTGCTAGAATATGATCCCACTGACTATGATGTTGAGTTATCAAACTTCTTAGCAAATCTCCTAAAATTTGATTCACCACTAAGCAAATCCCCTAAAGGATAGTTTTGTTCCCAGCTTCTTCCACAACGTTCTCCAATAATGACCAAGAAATAGGGTTTCCATGTCTGAAAAAAATACTCCTGGGAAACCCATGGAGTCTCACAATCTCTTTGAAAAACAAATTTGCAACGTGCATTGCATCAGTAGTCTTCTGGCATGGGATAAAGTGTGCCATGTTCGAAAATATGTCAACTACCATGAATATGGAATCACTTCCTCTTTGTGTTCTTGGCAATCCCAACATGAAATCCATGCTTATTTCATCACAAGGCCTCTTTGGAATAGGAAATGGTTGATACAACCCATTTTATGTCTCTTCTTCATTGCATACTAACAAATCCTACATCTGTTCACAAACCTCTTTACTCATGCCATCATACCTGGTCAATAGTACGAACCATTCAACTACGCAAATGTTTTTTCATGGCCGAAATATCCGGCTATACCTCCGCTATGTTTCTCCTTTAGTAGGTTTTCCCTCATGGAGCATTTTGGTATAAACAACTGGAAACCTTTGAACAACAACCCATATTGTATCAAATATCCATCCATTGGCTTGTGTCTCTGAGCATAGGATTTGTGCATGCTTCATATGCTCCTCTAAAATAAGGATCATCACGATCTATTTCCTTAAGGTGTTCAAACCCCTAGGTTTTCACTTGAAATTCCTACAGAATCAAACTTCTCCTGCTCAATGCATCAACAACCTTGTTAGCATTACCAAAAATATGTTTAATAAAAAAAGTGAAAATTTTCATAAATTTTATCCACTTAGCGTGTCTCTGTTTTAATTTCTCTTGTATGGTTATGAATTGAAAAGCTTGATTATCGCTATACAAAAAAAATTCCTTTGGTACAAGATAGTGCCTCCATTTATTCAAATCTTGAATTATGGCATAAAACTCTTTATCATATGTGGAGCACTTATTCTTAGTATCATTCAACTTCTCGCTGAAATATGCAATAGGCCTATTATCCTGACTTAATATCGCTCCAATTGAAACTCCACTCGCATCACATCTAACCTGAAATGTCTTCCCGAAATCTAGTAAAACCATAATCGTTTGTTCTGTTATCTTCTCCTTCAATATATTGAAGCTCTTCTTAGACTCTTCTGTCCATTTGAAATACTTCTGTCTTTTCTTCACTGTATCCATCATTTGAGCACTAATCCCGCTAAAATTTCTGATGAACTTCTGATAGAAACTTGTTAATCCATGGAAGCTTCTCACCTTGAAGATATTCCTTGGTGAAAGCTATTCTTTGATTTCTTTCACCTTTTCAGGGTCCATCTTCAATTCATTTGAAGAAATCACAAAACCCAAATATATGATTTATGTCTTCATGAAAGAGGACTTTTTCAAATTGATCAACAACTTCTCTTGCTGCAACCTTCTAATCACCAATGTTAAATGTCTCAAATTCTCTTCTTTAGTCTTTCTAAAGACCAATATATCATCCAAATATACAATCACAAACTTGCCAATGAAATATTTTAACACTTCATTCATCAGTCTCATAAAAGCACTTGGGGCATTTTTTAAGCCAAACAACATAACAATCTATTAACACAATACCTCATTTGTCTTGAATGTTGTTTTCTACTTGTCTCCTTCTCTCATTCTTATTTGGTGAAATAAACTTTTCAAATCTGTCTTTGAAAAACAGTTTTCTCCACTTAAACAGTCCATCAAGTCATCCATCCTTGGCAATGTAAATCTGTACCTAATGGTTATCTTGTTTATGGCCCTTGAATCTATACACATTCTCCACCATCCATCCTTCTTCAAAATCAATACAGTTGGTACTGCACATGAACTCAAGATTTCTCTAACCAATCCTTTGTCTAACAGATCCTGAACATGTCTTTTCACCTCCTCATTATCTTGAGGTATGAACCTATATGTGGCTTTGTTCGACAGGATTTTTCCTGGTATCAAATAAATGTGATGGATGATACTTCTGATAGGTGGAAATGAGATTGAAAACTCATACACTAATATGTCAGAAAAATTCTCAAATAGTTCCTGAATTTACTCTAGAAAATATTTCATAGAAGTACTTGTAAGGATAAATCTAGGCCTCCTCACTACAAAAAATTGCATCTCTTATATCTTCTTAACTTCATACAGGATTTCCTTCCCACTCATGAGAATTATGATCGTTCTGGATTCATCCTTCACTTTCTTCTCTTCAATTGGTAGCAAAATGTGTGTCCCACTATTATTCTCCAAGGTGTAAGTATTTATTCTCCCATCATGGATGACATTCCTGTCATATTTCCACGGTCTTCCCAATAAAACATGACATACATCCATTGGAATCACATCACACATGATTTCATCTCTATATTTACCTATTTTAAATTCAACAAGGCATTCTTTAGTTACTCTTACCTGGTGAAATTTCTGCAACCATGAGACTTTGTACAACGTCGGATGTTAAATTGTCTCCAACTTCAATTTATCCACCATCTATGTGGATACTAAGTTATCAGTGCTCCCAATGTCAATTATTACCTTGCAAACTCTATCCTTAGTCTTGCAAGATGTTATACACAAATTGTTCCTCTGCACCAGCTTTTCAATCTCTGTCTCTTGCTTCAAAAGAACCTTCTTCATCATCAAGGATTTCCCATCTTTTGCACCTTCTGCCTCAACATTTATCTTATTCTCTTCCAAAATGTGAGCATAGCATCCTTCTTTATTTCTCTCGGGTAATTCCCAAGACATGTGCTCTATTTTTCCACAGGCACAACATCTTACTACTCCTCCTCTACCTCTTCTTCTTCCTCGAGGAAAAGAATTCCTACCACTAGACTGTCTCCCTCAAGAACTTCCTCCTCTTTCAGTGTGACTATGTGGTTTCTTTGTCTCTCCTTTGGAATTCTATTCCCTATTATGGGCAATTCCTTTGACTTTGTTTTGACTTCGTCCTCTGCCTCACTAACTATGTTTTCTAGCCATCTTTTCCTATGCTTTCAACATGATCTGATAAGCATCTTCCAGGGTTCCAATTGTCATAATGTTGATTTCATCCTAGATTTCATATCTCAGGTTGTTGATGTACCTGGAAACTTTTTCTTCGTCTATCTCTCTTTGTCCAACCCTGATGTTCATTCTGTAGAACTCCTTCATGTATTCCTTCACAGTCATTCCCATCTGTCTCAGGTTCTGCAATCTCCTGAATAGGTTTTTCTGGTAATCTTTGGGTATGAATTTATCATTTAGTTTGGTTACCATTCTATACCAACTCTTAATCTTTTGTTTTCCCTTTCTTCTCCTATCATCCTACAGTTCATCCCACCATAGTATTGCATGTCCTTTTAACCTGGTGACATCATGTTTTACCTTCTTATCCTCATCAACATCTTCATAGTCGAAATACTTGTCCATTTCCTGTATCCAATCAAGAAATTCTTTAGTGTCTAAAATACCTTCATACATTGGGATGTCGATCTTAGTTCTATCCCCCAAATTAAAAACCGATTTTAGTAAGCATTCTTTTGCAACATGTTCGACTACAACTTATTCAACTTCCACTTCTTCATTCTCTACATCACTAACGTCTCCAACATCAGGTGCTATTCTTTGTGCTATTTCCATGGCATCCAACCTTTCTCTGAGTTCTCTCATATCTCTTTCCATATCTCTATTTTCTATAGGAGGCTCTACACGTCTTCTAGGCGACATTGTTCTGATGTATCTGATACCACTCGATGATATCATTCTACTTATCCATCTCCTTTTTCTATAGAAATCAATTATGTGGTTGCTCTAATACCACCTGACGCAACCTCCCTTCTCTGTTGTGGATTTGCAACCTCCCAATATTAGATCTTCAAACTATTGAGTCGAATTGACTCTTCGGGCCTTTAATAGACCCTGATTCACAAGGATGATTTTAGGGGCTAAATTTCGCTCACGGGCTAATTTTCCATGGTTTTTCCAAAAACAAGATTTGCTATTTTAGAAATGATTCACCCAAATTCTATAGGATAAAATTATTTTACCTTAAAAATCGCCAAAAGTTTATAAAAACTATATAAAATACTTAGAAATTTGAATATTTTTACAAAAATATTGCCAAACATTTATAGTTGACATATGAAGGATTAATAATATTCATCAAGGTTTCTACATTTTAAAATAAATTTCCATCCTTAAAATCATCCCTGACCATGAATGCTCAACACATAGGTCCCTTTAGTTTTACCCATAGGGTCTAACTACTCATGACTCTACTCTCTTACACTCTTGGCAACACCAAACTTCACGAGTGATAACCCCACGCTAGACTCTTTGTCCTAAGTGACCACGGGCTATGACCATGGACCAACCCCTTCATGATTTCGGGCTTCGACGATATCATGATCTCTGGCTTCAGTTATTTTTGAAGGATCCTCCTCTGAATTTCTGGATCTCTACCGCATGTCTCCTTGGGTTTTGATGGCCCAAATATGTTTTGGGTTTCGCGACTTCGTAGAACTCCTGTTCACCTCACACACAAACCTCTGGACTTTCGACTCCTGGATTTCCTAATCCACTTCCACATGTCCTCTTCGCATCCAATGGTTGATATTACTTCACAAATTTGTGACTGCATGGCTCTATTCTTACAAAACCTCCCAAATTCTTGAACCATGAAGTGCCAAAATGCTTTATGGACAGCCTCCGTGTAATTCTCCTAGGTCTGTTTGGAACAATCTCGCCTCCCTCCAAAACAAACATGGTTCATGGATTTTGGGAAACCTTAAAGGATTATTTCCTTTGAATATTTTGTGTCTCTCTCCCTCCTAAGCTTGTCTTTCCTAGACTTTATTTTTTCCTCTGAACACTTTCTTCAACACTTAGTCGAATTTTCAACCTGTGCATGCCTTGCAACAAGTTCTCCTCCATAAATCAATTTCTTTGTGGATGATTGCACACACTTTGAGACTGTTCTCCAACCAATTCTCTACGACTAAATTCATGCTACTCCTCATGATCTTACGAGTCTAAGACTCTGTCACACACTCCTTGTGGAAACACTTCCTTAAATATTGACCCCTGGAGGATGACCTTGCACTCCTTGCAACAATTATTTCATGCTCGATTGTTCCTCCTAAACAATATGACTGTGAGCATAATTCCTCCTACATTCCAACTTTAACTATCCCAGCTGAAACTTTGAGTAAAAAAAGACTCGGTCACACACTCCTTGTGGATGCCTATGCACTCTTTTCATACATAAGTTTCACGCTACCTCTTCTGAGATTTGATTCAAAACAGACTCGGTCATGCACACCTTGTGGACACTATGAACACCTTGCACTTTCTCATAGAAGAGAAAACAATTGAAACTTATTCAATCTTGATAGAGACTCAAACATTGAACCATGTAAATGCGTTCATAAACCACAAGAACAATAAGTAACAAAGAATTTCGAATAAGCAGAAAGTCTAGCATGCATTCATTTAGATAGACACAACAAAACCATACATTTGGTTCAATATGCCTCTGTTATATTCATTCAACAGTCATATACATGGGTTCATACACTATTCTTCATCACTCTACATCATATACAATAAATTCAACAACTCATCAACAACTAGTGAGCCAACAACCTCTACTGGGCAACAATACAAAGATTTATACAAGAGGGGATTTTTTATCCTTTCCCTCCAACTACTCTAGTATATCTTATCAAATTAAAAACATTCAACTACTTAATATTTATTAAAATAAATACTCGAGTCAGATAGATAAGGGAGAAAGCTATAGATTTGTACTGCAATCCACAATTATTAAATAAAAATACATTTCTCCATCGGTCACATACGATGGCTCAGCCTCCAAACATTAAAGATGTTCATGGATAAAAATATTTTCCAGATATTACATTAATATGCCAACTTTGGAATTCAAAATTTCTTCAAAATATGCACTAGTGCACCCAACTGTCCTCCACCTCACACTTTGTTGGCAATGCTCCTGCATTAGTCTTCTTGTCATGTGTCTTGAAACTTTGTGGCTTCAGTACGTACACTTCCTCTTCTACTAAACCATTAAGAAAAGTTTTATTCACGTGCATTTGGTGCACCTTCCATTTCAATACTGTATCTATCACACATATATCTCTAATCGAAGTGTATCTCACCATAGGAGAACATGCCTCCTCATAATCTATTGCTTCTTTCTGGGAGAACCCACGAGCCATGAATATTACCTTGTACTTCTCGATACTTCCATTTGTTGAATGTATCATCTTGTAGATCCATTTGGAACAAACAATTGATTTCTCTTTCTGTCTCAGAACCACATCCCAAACATCATTCTTAATGATGGACTAGTATTATTCAATCCTGGAAGCCTTCCATTCTTTCTTCTTTGCATCCTCTTCATAACACATAGGCTAAGCATAAAAGATATCACATAAAAATTCCATGTAACTGGAATATGGTCGAAGTTTCTTTCTTTCTCTTAAAGATCCATCTGGAGCACCATACTTCTCGACATCTTGAATAATCTCATGAGCCCAAGATGGTATTCCTTTCTATGTACTCATTTCTACATGTATTTGTAGTTCTACCATTTCATGGTCCTTTGGACCATTCTCTTCCAGCACAACATAATTACCTGCATTTTTATATACAACTCTATGAGATTCATGATCCTCACCTACTAAAGGATGCATCCTCATCATAGGTAACATCTCTACTAATATCAATATGTCTATAACCAGGGATGTAGACTCTATGTGCCTTCAATGTCTCACTGCATCCAACAAATATACCCTTCTTTCTTGAAGGATACAACTTTGATCTCTTCTCTTTGGGAGAATGGACATACATTGGACAACCAATTATCCTCAGGTGGCTAACCTATGGATTTTCTCCTGAAAACATATATTTTGGTGTTTTGTTCCCAAGTACATAACGAGGAATTTTTTTCTGCATATATATAATGGTATGGGCTTCTTATACCCATAGATTCATAGGTAAGTCTTGATCATGAATCATAGCCTCTACTTCTTCCATTATTATTTGGTTCTTTCTTTCTTCTAGCCTATTCTGCTGAGGATTGTAGGGAGTACTGAGGTCCCTCTTAATCCCAAATTATCTACAAAATGATTTGAATTCATCTGATGTATTCTCTCCTCCATTATCTACCAAGTGAAGTGGTTTTCATTGGTCCACACGTCTAAATGCAGGATGTCCAAAACTCTTTTGGATTTTTTTATCATTTCTTGGGAACATGCTCTTCCCAATAGTCATTCTACTCCATGTCTCAAACTTGAGGCTATGTAATATGTTTCCTGATACAACTTTCACTATAGCTCCCTCTCAAAGTTGTCATCGGTGACCTAATTTCGTGGTAACCCTATTGGAACACATACATCTACATGGTAACTTCCATGGAATTTGTAAGATAACCTACTCGAGACAAGAGAAACAAGAGAAAAGGTATTTCCAATATAATAACATTTTCATAAGAACATATATATGGTAGAAAGAATAAGAGACAATTTCATGGCAATCATCATAGCATTACCAAGGTGACCTTCCTGGAAGAAAAACAAGAAACATATCCTAGAGTAGATGTTAGTTCATCTTGCAAACAAGAACAATAAGCATTTATATAAATAGTACTCACATGCTACAAAGTATTCATTGTACCTAGAAGTAATAGAACCTTTCAAAGATTGTTGTCACAACTATAGTTTTTACTTGTAATGTAGAAATGATCAAACTTGATATCTACAAATTGGAAACTTATCAATTTAATCAATCAAACCTGGAACCTGGAGTCATATCTCCAAGAATGAGTGTTGTTTCTTTTATTATAAGTCTCATTCACTCGAGATGACAATTATTATATCCAACATGTCCTCTATACTAAGAAAATATTCTTTCCTAACATAAATATGATTTAGGGAATTTAATGAAAATAGAATCTAAAATCTCAAACTTAATCAATCTAATACTTTGACTGAAGTCATATTATAACTTTAACTTTGACCAGAGGTTTGACTTCAACCTGTTTGTCTCAAAAAATCAACCTTGAAGTTTTTTTTGACTAATGGTACCAGAAGGTGCGCTAGGATAGGATGCATTATGAAAACCAAGAATTAGTCCCAACACTTCACAAAAAGTTCCCAACAGATTTTGGTTAGGGTTTTTTTCCATTGCAGAAATAGAAACCCTAGTCGGAACTACCGAAAGAATGGCTAGCAAGATTATCTAGGGAAATACTAATTTCAGTATCCTTAAATAATTTGTTCAATGAGCTACCAGAAGCTTCACTTGACTAGAGGAAATACAACTGGGACTGCAACTGGCGTTGCAACTGGCACTGCAACTGATGCTACATCTAACATTGAAAATTCTTCTTCAATGAAGCCTTCTAGATTAATGAAGCCTCGACCCAAGGTTTTATGAGGAAACCCTCATTTTTTTCAATATCAAAATTTTGGAGATATGATCTAGGGGAAAGATGTGCCCTTTTTAGGCAATCTTTTTGGTGGATTTTGTAAGTTCTCAATGAGCTTGACAATAGGGGAAATTGATGATCTTCTTTCCAATGGTTAGATTGTTTTGAAGTAAACCATCTCTGAAATCATGTTAAAATTTTGGTATGTTCATTTAACCATAGACAATGTCACATCATTGTCACCCAACCATAGGCACTAGCACATGCCACCCCGAAGCACAATAACCTTTTCTTAGATATATTTCGGTAAGTCCACTAGAACCAACAGAAAAACCCTAACCATAAATACTAATATTGTTGTGGAAGCAACACAATATCAAGAGAGTGTACCTCTACCAATAGAACCATACATTTACCAATAGAAATGCACAAGAGAGATGCCCGAAATATTGATATTACACCATGACAAATGATGCACCACCCTCTCTAGAATTGTGCCTCCTTCTTCTACAACTACTGCTCATTAAAATTGCACCCTAGCTGAGTGAATGAGTGAGTGTCAAAATGATGAGCGCCTGGTGTAGGAGAAATTTCTATTTTCGACACACTAGTTTAGTGGGAGTTAACTGACTAGTTCTATTTAGACTTTATATTTTTACCATCACTATTATGCATGCATGCATTCATAAGGAAAGCTAATTGTTTGATTTATTTTCTTAATTATGAAATTATTTTCCCTATATATGAGTGCATTCCACTCATTTGTTGTATCATATTGATCATGATCTGTGTATCAATCATCAACTCATTGGAGTAGTGTGAATATATTTTCTCATTCTTCCATATTGAATCTATATTCCTTTCTTGATAAGCTTTGTTTGTACTTTCATTAGCTATATATCATGTGTAGGTTTCCATGAAACATTGACATGGTATCAAAGCTATGCTACTTGGAGCAAGCCTAACAAGCCAAAGAATAAGGAAAATCGGGGTTTCAGCAACCTAAATATGTGGTCGTAACTTTAAGCAATTATTCCTCCCAAAATATTACGTTTTTGAGAAAATGACCTATTTTGATAGTAAATCGGCCCATTTTGGAAGTAGGTGTTCAACCGTTTGGCAAGATTCTTTACCGTTTTCTCAGAAAATGAGACGCAATATAGACTCCTGAAACTGATATGAACTTGTGGCCATACCTTTCCAAATTCATTGCTCCCAAAATATTACGTTTTGGAGGAAACGACCTACTAGTAATGTAAATCGGCTCATTTTGGAAGTGGGTTTTCAACCGTTTGGCGAGATTCCTCACCGTTTGCTCAGAAAGTAAGTTGCAAGATCATCTCCCGAAACTGATATGAATTCTTAATTTCTTGATTTTTCACTTGCAGATTGAGAGTAAATTTTTAGGGGCTATTGGAATCAGTGGGAGAGATGGATATGACAACTATTATACATTCAAACTTGGTGGTAATCCTCACACCATACAATTATTTTGATTGGAATCCCAAGGCGACATTCCAACTCAAAAGAAAAGGACTATATAATTTGACAATGATGACAGAAACAGAACCTACATCAACGATTGAGAAGATGAGATGGGTGAACCGTAAGGATGAGGCCACATGACTACTTATTGAGTTAATGTCCATTGATTTGTGGTTTCATGTTGTCACATGCAAGACTCCAAATGAGATATGGACCACCTTGGAAGGACTCTTTGGAAAGCAGGATGAGATGTGAGGTCATATTCTTGAGCAAGAGTTGAATACCTTAGACTCTAAAAGTTTTGATAATATACAAGATTTTTTTACTAAATTTAAATCTTTTCTATTAAGCTTGGGTTTATGTGGTACTAATAAGTATACACAATAGAAACAACTTATTCTAATAGTATTGTCCAAGCTAGGACCAAAATACACTATACATGTTGTTGGAGCCGCCCCTGTTTTTTCACCTTAC